>CAOJBJ010084419.1:0-17789 GCA_948291685.1 Euphorbia celastroides
CGAATGAATACTGAAAATGAACATACTTATTAACACTGATTCAAGGAAGTGGAAATACTGTGATAAAATGTAGTTTTTGTGAAGAGATCATTACCCATATCCAAAAGAAATATGTTATCTGGAAAGCATTCTGCAAGCACAGAAAAACGAGAGAAAACATGAGTAGTTTTTCTATGGCAAGAAAATTCAACCAATGTGAAAGGTCATGGGCTCAATTGGTAAAAAAAACATAATTTAAGGGCCTACTATACAAGTAGTTCATTTGAAGATCATATATCTTACCATAAAAAGAGTAAAATGGATGAGATGAAGAACCAAGTGAGGGCGACCGAACCAAAAGTATTTATCAGAGCCTTGAACAAGTGGCATTCCTTGTATTACTGCATGTCTCTCTACAATTTCTACAGCCATTTGTGTAAGAACCGATTGAAGCTCGGTCCCCACTGCTAATATTAACTGAATAACAATATAATTTAGTAGAATAATCTCAAAAATCAAGGCATAAATTATGCAAGTAACGCTTACAATCACGGGGATTAATGAGGCCCAGAATAATGCTTTCCAGCCTATAAAAGCCGAACACAATATCAGAATGTATAATCTATCAAATTCAATTGAAATAGTTGAGTAGAATGAACTCACCATTAACGTTTACAAGCAAGAAAACGATGAACGACACCCAAAGAACAGGGCTGCAAATGAACATGAAACAACTTAGGATCAAGAAAATTTGTGAAGGAGAAATCAAGATATTGGATTGTTAATGAGCACCTTACACCGACAACCACTTTAAAATCGTCCTCTAGTGACCTCTTGATATATTTTTGGAAGTCAAACTTACTTCCCGGGGCCAAATGGACCTGAAATTCAAAGACCAGTAATGAGGATGAGAGCACAAAATAGTATGTTATGCACCGGAAATGTACATTGTGCATCAAGGAACTCACAGATATAAATCCATTTCGAAGTGTCAAATAATCAGCCTTGCCAACTGACCTAAAAAATTGTCGGAAGAAGCATCCCTGCAGTAGATGAAGTGCCAATCACATATCCAATTTTTCAGAAAAGAAAAACAAACATGCGATTCATTGAGTAAAATGCATCTTACAATGTAAAAAAAGATGTGTTCCCTAAATCTATTGTGAGCCCTCACAAAAGACGTCTCATGAGTAAGCCTAAATCTTGCAGGATCTACACATTATGAACTTAGATTTGATTATTAAACCCGAAAATTTCATGATATAACACAAATTATGGTTATATACCGTTGGAAAACTCATAATGGAAAACTCATAATTGTGGGATAGAGTCTCCAGCTCCCATTGCTTCCAACCTCGAATCTGTTAAAAAATTCAGTTAATGATTGGTAATCAAGTAACATAAACAAATTACCAGCACAGTTCAATAGAAAAAACAAACATTAGCACACCTTAAGTCTTCCAAGCATCATGGTAGTCAAACTATATAAAACATGAAACACCGCTAAGAAGAAGATGAGGATGTGCAATTGGTGCAATCCATCAGCTGATATAAGCGGTTCATGTCCCTGTAGAGTATAAACAAACTAATCATTAACGGACTTAAATTGGGTTTACTCCAAAAACAAAACTACAAGTTTGCATATTTGTCTAGTAAGTCTCAAAAACCTCTAAAGTTATACTCCCTCCATTCCAAAATAAGTGACTCTTTAGAAATTTCATCAAGACCAATAAAACATTTATTACACTATTGAAATGGCTAAATTACCCCTTTACTTTTTATATTAAAATTCATCCTTTCTTAATTACTAACTCATAGTTTCATCAATACACAATATCTCTCATAATTAATGTAAGAGCAAATTAGAGACTAATGATAGAATAATGCATTGAAATTATAAAGAGTCACTTAAAATGGAAAAAAATAAAAAGATTCTTATTTTGAAATGGAGATAGTAACTTATATATACTTACTTTCTTACAATTAGTAATGGTTTCAGCACCGGCTAAAAAGCGGCGTTGAGTCCACAGAAGCCGGCAGCGATGTTCAAGCTCGCCTTCTACACGACATGGCAACATGGTCTACCGCCTTTTCTGGAATACAAATTTTTGTTATGTAATTCTGCCCGAATGTCAGCAGCAATGAAATGAAGCCTAGCACCATCAGTTCTGCATTTTGACAGGTCATAATTCGCTCAAAATTCGGACAAAAACAGCTGCCAAACAACCTCTTATAACTATCATTCAACGTTAAGTTATACAACTTTGATCTTACCGGATTTGACCTTATCCAAGGCTTCAAATAGAGCGTTTTTGCGCTTTTCTGTCAGCCACTGCATTCGAAAGCATTCATCAAGTTTCAAAACAAAACATAACCGAAAGACATAACCAAAACTGACATGTTTGAAACAGTAACTAAACCTTCATCAGAATTAATTGAGATAAAGACACTATCATTTGTTCTAACGGTTCTTCAGTTTCAGTAACATACAAGACCTCATTAACTCTAACCATGGGAAAAAGCCAAAAGTAAAGAAAAGACTTACATTTCCAAGCTTATGAATACCCTTTTCTAGAAAGATGGATATAAGAATCATAACAGCACAAACGCTGGCAACTGCCCATGTAGGCGTTTGATCCAGCTTCCTCTGGGTAGTAGACGACTCACTTGCCGCCATAGCCACCGTTCCTCCTCCGTACACGGCCAACAAAGACAAACAACTCAACAATTTCATCTTCATCTTGTTTTTTTATTCCCAGAAAGGTAAGTTAAAAAAAGAGTGGCATCACAAATTGGGATTTGGGAATTTATAACAAGAAAGAACACGCTTTGAGGAGAAAAGAAAAGTAACAGAAGGCAATTAGAGAAGTAACGAGCTTTAATGAATGTGGGTAACTTCCATGTAAGAGGGATTGACAGTTCAATTCCAAAATAGGGGACAGAGAAATCAAAGTGGAAAGCAAGCTTCTTTGTATTTTAATGAAAGGGTAAAGTCAATGATCAATTAATTAGATACAACAAAGCTGTGGCTGCTTCTATGTGTACTGTGAATAAATAAAGACTGGTCAGCATTTTAAAGAAACCTGTGGATAGGGTTTACAAAAATATCAATCCTTTTTGACGTTTGTCTTTCTTAGACCCGTCATTTTTATCCTTCAAAATATTTACTTTTTTTTCCTTTCAATATTCGTTTCTTTCAAGGATGTAACGTTCCAAATTCTGATACTTGCCGCCATTCTTTTTCGGTCCGCTACCAATCATGGATGACTTTATTTTTTCAAGTAAAAGCTACAATTTGTAGGGATTTTTACAGTGTTATGAAGCTTTTCTAATTTTTTTTTTAATTTTAGTACAAGTGCTAGAATTTTTCCTCACCATTCTTTTGAGCGACGCGACGTGCTTATTTTAGAGAGTTTAACATGGTTGCATTCTATGCTGGTATAAAACTCTTCAATTTCATCCTAATTATACATTATTTTTCGCTAGTGCATAAATCATATAAAGTTTGTTATAGAAGACAAATATTTGTGATTTAAAAAATGTGAAGGACATAATTATCGTTTTAGATGCTTCTAAAACATTCAAATTTAATTTTTTAACAAAATATACATATCATCTTAAATTTATATATTTTGAAAATCGATTCCAAAGTTATTGGCAAATTATCATAATTTAATGTCCAAATAGTCGAAAAAGGATAAGATTAGACCACATTGAATTTATATACACTTAAGCATGTTAAAAGTTTAAAATTCTCAACCAAATAAACTCATTCCAAGAGGACATGCAGTCTCATGAATGTTCAATTTCGCTAATTCCTTACTCGCTTTGATTTTTGTATATCATTATTTATGAGTCTGATAGGTTTAAATTAGAGTCCGTATCTATCCATTGATTATCATCATACCTAATACATATGTCCTCATGAAAGTTGTATTAGAATATTGTCGTCACCAAATTAAAAAATTGGGACAAAATAGAGGTCCAAGGTGGCGACATCACATGAGTAAAATAGAGAATTCAAATGTGGCCAACTTCATTAATTAACTAACAAAATGTGTTTGAACTTGACCAAATCCAATCTAACCCACCCCTTTATGAAATTAATGAGGCACGTTTGTTATAAAATCATTTGCCCACCTTTTGATTTAATAATTTTAGGCATCTCGATTTGATTTGACTTTCCACAGCTACGAAACGTTGTGAAACAATGGGATTTTATATCAAGAGCTCGGTTTTTTGCACCCCACCTCGATCCAACCGTTGACTAATTAATTAACACTTAATTAAATACACATTTTGAGATAATTAATGGTTAGATTAGGGTAGGGTGCAAAAAGCCGGGCTTTTTGTATAATTTCCCGTGAAACAATAGCCAAATTAATGTTTCCGGGCTTATGCTAACGATGGTTCACTCATTTAATCCCTCTACTATATATGCCATCTTTGAAGTTCTTGTGGTAATAATGTTATTACCTAATTAGTCATTTTTTTTATTAAGAGTCTGTTTGATATTGCTGTTAGAACTGTCGTCCCTAAAAGTTGGTATTACAAATTTTTCATATAACATCATTTTTTTTGCAGTGCATTTTGATATTTTATATCAAAAAGTTGAGAACTACCTTAACTGTTTTTCAAAAAATATAATCTGCTGTTTTTAGGTAAAGCTTTAACGTGAAACTTTCAAGAAAAACCGGCTTGAAAAAGCAGTTGCAAACAGTCCATAAATTAAATCTTGTTCGCCACATTGCATCAACTCGTTCATTTTTCTCTTACTTGGCATAAAATTTGACAAATATAACATTTTAATAGGACTCAACAAGTAACAACCCATTACCCTCCACTTTCCGTTACTCCTTTGATCGGATTTTCCTGCCATCCCTCCATTTTCTTTTCCGTTTGTTTTCTCAATTGGGCTTCCTGTTGCAAAGTGCGAAGTTGATCTTCCCTACTTTTCCTTTTGTCTTATATCTTTTGGACTCTTCCTTTCTATTTTCTTCATCCTCCATTTCAATTTAATTTAATTTTCCTTCTATTCAAAATTCCACCTTATAACTCCTAGTTCTCTCTACCGTTTACTGTTAGTTCTACTGAAATTTTCCTTGTTGCATTGCTCTTAAATCAACAAAATGATAACATAATAAAAAGATAATTGCTCCCAATTCGTTCTCATTTTCAATTTTTTATTTAAGTTTATTTCTTACTGATTTTATTAGAGCAATTATCCCTAAGTTTAAGCTTATTTGTATTCAAAGGAACAAATTCGAAAAACGAATGATTAACGGAAGCGCTGCATTTCCAACAAATTGGAGAAGACATACGCTTGATAAATTCTCATGCATAAAACCCCAAACGTATAAAATGCTAATAAAATGGCTTTGGTTTTCTGTAGATCTGAAGCAAACAACGATGAAAAAAAAATAGGGGGAAAACGATGAGCCAAATTCGTTGGAATTTTAACTCGATTAAGCCTCGTTTTCTCATTATTATTTTACTTTTCGCCCTCATAAAAGAACATACCAAATGAACTTGCATATATATATATATATATATATATATATATATATATATAATTGATGGATTATATAAGTTGTTTAATACTTGTTTAAACATTGTTCAAGGAGTACTCATGAAAGTCCAAATTCAATTTTTGGCCTTTCACTCTGAAATTGTGTAAAAAGCTTAGGGTTAACATTATATAACATTGTATAACATGATATAACATTGTAAAAAAATCAAAAAATTGATGTAACGGTTGGTTTCATCATTGTAATTTCATCTAAAAACGTGTCATAACATTTATAACATTATATAACATCTTATAATATATATTATATAACATTATATCAATGTTATAAGATGTTTAAGTATGTAAGATAAAGTTTTGCGGGTTTTATTATGCAACAAGAAAATTTTGAAAAAAAAATTATTATAAATATATCACTATGGATTTATTTTTAAAGATAAAAATAAAATGAACAAATTATTCTAAAGAATTGAGTCGAAAAATCCAACCGAATTTAAAATTTTGAAATTCAAGTTAATTAAAAAAGAAAAGGTGTTCTATGAGGGGGCTGTCACATGGACACAAGAGAAGGAAAAAATAGTGTAAATGGATAATTTAAAAGTTAAGATTAAGTAAAATAATAATTGTGTAATTGGCCTTTGAAAAAACAAAACAATTAAAAGTAACTTTTGTAAGCAAATGAAACAAGTACCCTTAAAAATTCTTATTGGATAACAGATTTCATACTACGAAATTTTAGAGGGTAATATGGATATCAAAGGGGGGAAATTATACGGAGAGCCGGACTTTTAACACTCATCTCTAATCTATCGGTTGAACATAAATTAAAGAATTATTAATTACGTGTTAATTAATTTTTCAATGGTGAGATGAGAGATGGGTGTTAAAAGCCCGACTCTTCCTATAAAATCCCTATCAAAGGGACCGAATGGGTATAACATCGATCGCATAGGGCTAAAAAAGCTCATTTGACCGTGAAACAACTAAAGACTTGTTTGAAATTCGCCATATTAATTACCGTCTCTGGTTGTAATAAAATCGTTGGAGTTGAGAACGATAAGGATGACGGAGAAGCCATTAAGGGCTGAGAGAGAAAGGATGGTAGAGATGATGGGTGATTTGGAGGTGATGAAAAGGTATTTTATTTTGGTTTTAAGAGAAAAAAAACAAACCTTAGCCTAGTGGTTAAGGTGAAACTTGTGGATTCTAGAGGTTTCAGGTTTGAATCACATCCGGAGTGTGGTGGGGATTTTCCTTTCAATTTAATGTAAGTTCATATGAGTCAATTTTTTTTTTTTTAAAAAAAAAAGAAAAAGCATCAGAGTTAGTGTTACTTTCATCTTTTTTTTAATGACTGATTTTGAACATTATTAAAGATATAAGGACATTTTGAATAAATTATTTTTTATTAACAATCAATTATATTATCATATTTCAAAAATTGCAAATTAATTATTTTTTAGGAAATAAAAAAAATTTTAAATTGGAATTAAATTTATTAATTCTTATTGAACCTTACCCAAAATTTCTGCAAGGGGAAGTCTCAACTGTTGCAAATTCCCTAGCATATAAAATCATTTATTTAATTTTCAATGAATCTGTAAGGGAATGTGTTGAATTAGGTTCTAAAAATGTCCATATTATTATTTTAGTTGGTTAATGAAAGTAGTGATTATTAATTAAGATTTTTATTAAATTATATTTTTTATCTGTTAGTTAAATTAGTGGAAGTTATTTAAAATGTTAGTGATGATGTGATGATGAATAGTGGGTCTTTGCTAGTTATTTTTATGCTTATATAGGGCTAACATTGGAGATATGTAAGGGAGAAGAAATTTGACTTAATAATAAATTTTGTTGTGCCATCTCCCTTCTTACTAAAATTCCTCCTCTAAAATTTACCGATAATTGGTATCAGAGCATAAAGGATATCAAAGAGTTTGTGAGAATGAACTACCAAATGAGAAACATGCAAATTTGAAGAAGAAGAAGTCAATATGGTGAGAAATGCACCATGAAAGTAAACTATAGAGGAGGAAGACATTCGGTGAGAAGCGTACCGAAGGAGGAGAGATGTGTTCCTTAATTTTCAATTATTTTCATTGGGAACATTTTTAGGTAAGGAGAAGTGTTGAATTAGTGCCTAAAAATATCCATATTATTATTTTAGTTGGTTAGTGGAAGTAGTGATTATTAAATTAAGGTTTTTGTTTAATTAGATTTTTTATTTGTTAGTTAAACTAGTGAGAGTTATTTAAAGTGTTGAGTTAATAATAATTTTGTTGTATCATCTCCCTTCTCTTTACCCTGTCTGTCTAAAATCACCAATAGAATGTAAATTCACTTTCAAATTTGGTTGCAAGCTTATAAATCTAAAAGCGATTATTTTCTCTTGCATTGTTTTCTTGTAGTGAAGCTTGTCCTTTCCCCACCGTGCCGGTGATTTCTAGCCAAGAATCGATGAAAACTTAGCATACGTCAACGCGGACAAAGGATTTGACGCCATAGAAATCGATTGCAATGGAGACCAAACATACTGTGAATGGAGACGAAAGAACCACCCCAAAGCTAAAACAAACCGTTCTCCATCTTTGAGATCGAATTCGCCACTGAAATTATTAAGAAACATATTTATGAGATTAAGATGTTTTATTAATTTGATTGATTTTTCCTTGTAATTATGTGAATATTCAAAATTAAGTAACTTTAAGTTCCCTAAATTTTTAATACAGGAGGAAAAATTAAGAAAAAGAAAGAAAAGAAAACAGAGATTTTATAAGATTGGGCCTAGGCTCATCAATGTAAAACGTTGGGCCCAACAGCTCATCGAAGAATACTGTTAACTTTTTAAACAGTAGACAGTTATGAATCATAGTTTAGCTGATTGAGTTCATCTGCTACAATCCTCTCATCGTTTAATTTGGCTGCAACTACAATGATTTCTGCTCTCTCTGCCCCTTTCACCTCCTTCTCGTCTCCTCGATCCCACTTTTCTACTTCTGGTAATTCCTTTCCTTTGATTTGTTGATAATTTGCCAATGCAGTTTTTATATTCCGTTTGATTAAATCATTAAAATTCAAATGCAACTCCAAATTCCTCTATCTTCTTTTCTCGTTTAGTTCAGCTATGGATGCGATTTTTTTTATCTTTTATTTTTTTTTGCATCCATTTGGTGATTTGCGAAATCGGGTTTGCTTAAAGTTCTGTTGGATACGAAGATCATTATTTGCTCTTACTTTGGACTTGTGGTTAAATTGCTCTTTTCGCTTCTTCTTCTTCTTCTTCTTCTTCTTCTTCTTCTTTTCTTTTTTCCTTTTTCTTTTTTTTTTTTTTAATTTTGTGCTCTGATTATGGCCTATTGCGAATAATTTTTCAATCGTATAATTGATCAATTTTGAGTTGTAGGTTCTTCGTTGATCCAGACTAACCAGAGTCTTCTTACCACTAATCCTTTTAATCTCTCAAGTAAGTCAAAGCTCACTATGAATAAAAGCCCACTTACTGTTCGAGCAAGGTACATTATCAATCCTTCTGATATTTATCTGTTAATTTCGTCAACTTATCACAATTCATGAAATTTGAATTTTGGATGAAGGGTAAATTTTGGGGTCCAACTTCACTAGCTGGAGTGCAAATGGTCCCAAAATAAACTTTCAGTATCAGTTTGGTTATTTTACCTGGGATTTTTAGGGAGACCAGTTCAAGATGCTTACAAAAGTTGGAATTGTGTTCTAGTAACCTTTCTGGTTTTCCAAGCTGAACTAGATTAAATTTAAATAGTTGTTACTGAGCGCATTCTGTATCTACTTCACACTAGTATCTGATAACTGATATACACAAACCAGTAGCAATTGTGTTTCATAGTTACTCTGTTTTCATTTTCAGATTAAATTATGCAACTTTATAAACAGCCGTCTGTCAAAACCAAAGTTCTTCTGACTTAACCGCATTGACATTTGTCATATGTTTTCTTTCAAGCAGCGGTGATCGAGGCATAGGAAATAGTGCAGCAACCTTTATTGGGGGCTTTGTATTGGGTGGAATTGCAGTTGCAACATTAGGCTGTATCTATGCTCCACAGGTAATGCTTGCCAGTTAAAGGTCCTAGTTATGTTTGATCTTTTAAATGTTGAACATTATTTTCAGGTTTGGCTTTAGATAACTAGTGGACATATTTGATTTGCCATTGCATTATTTGTTTGGTGTTGGCTCTTTTGTGTTGATTTTGGGTCAGTGACAATAAGTTTGGTGACATGAAGAGGTAGAAGTAAAGCTGACTGACGTTTAATGGAATTGCAGATAAGCAAGGCACTAACAGGAGAAGACAGAAAAGATTTGATGAGGAAACTGCCAAAGTTCATATATGATGAAGAGAAAGCATTGGAGGTCTGCATCCTTCATCTATTTCAATTACCTTCAACATAGAAAATTGATTTAGAACTTGTTTGACATATGTTGATCTAATGACAACAGAAGACTCGAGTAGTACTGGCAAACAAGATCGAGCAGCTAAATATGGCAATAGATGAGGTTTCAGCACAACTTCATGCAGATGATGCTCCAAATGGAACTGCTGTCAATCCAGATGAGATCCAAGCTTCCACATGACAGTAGTGTAGATATAAACCACCTTGTATAATTCTCCCTGATTGTTGGTTTTCAAGGGAGGTTATAATAAACAATGATGTTAAACGATTAAGCTCGGGAACTCTTACCCTCTGCTAGTATTATTGACGTCCTAATTAATTGTGAATCTTTACATACTTGCCAAACACCTATAGACAACTGTTTATTTAGTCTTCTCTTGCAGGAATTGGTTTTTTTTGTTCAGAAACAAAAATGTCAATTTTGTAGATTGAGGGGCTTGAATTATAAACCCCCATCTCAGCTTTTCGTGAAGAAAGTCACTAGTATACCAAAGTATGCTGCTGCAACTCTTCCATTGTTTATGCAAAAGGGTTCTGCAACTTCAGTTTTAAAATTTCAAGTTTCCAGGACATAATAATGCTGAACTCTCTTGAGAATACATGATTGAGAATTCCACCATAGAAAAAAACATGAGAGTTGAGCCAAGCCATAAATCTCTCAAACTTGAAACTGAATCTGCATATTATCTCACTGCAGGTTCGGATAACATGAAATCTTGAACTAAGTAGATAAAGTTTGTGCAAGTTACAGTTGGATGCTTAGCATACATTCAGAACTGTCCTCAGATATTTGTCACTAAAATTACAGAAGCCAACAAAAAATCGACACACCTCTTCCATAGATATGAATGCTACAAGATGGATAATGGCAAACAAGTCGAAAGCAGATTAGACAAGGGTAAGTTGGAGCTTGGGGCGGTTGGGCTGGGGCTCCACAACCTCCAGGTGGATTTTGACGGCCTGCAGAATCCCATAAGAAAGAGAACCGTCCATCTTCTTGATTTGTTGTTGCTGCTCATCCACAAACCACTCCCCTCCCCCTTTCTCTCCCTTTGATGTCAAGTACACCGGCCCTTCTATTCCATACCTGTACCAACATTGTACCCAATCCCACACAGCAATCACCCTTCTATATTAATATGTTAAGATGCATGATTATATGGAACAAGAAAATGGAATATCAAGTGCACGGGAAAAAATGATCGGTTCTTCTGCATTTTGCATGTATTTTGTACTAAAGGGAGCGGTAAGGAAACTAATTGAATAGCACAGGGACTTAATGGGCAAACAACTAATACTACATGTTGGATATCCCACATTGCTTGGCTTGGAGAGTAAATGCTCCTTATATTGATGAAATAACCCTAACACCTTAAGGTGCTTTTTGGGGTTACATGTGGGTGTTTAACACTACAGGGTCGAACAAGGTGGTTTTGCCAAATCTGAATCCTAAGTAAGCATTTTCAGCCTGCAATTTACCAAAATTACCATCCTTACACTGAAAGAAATTAAGAGACCTGAGGGTCTCCTGAAGTAAGTTTAGAAACTCAAGCATGGCATCACACAAGGATGAAACACTGTTATATTAGAAAAGGCATTAAATAATATAGAAGTTATCACAAACGGAAATTTAGCCAGAAGAGATGGACATACTTGGGAACAAATACTATAAACCCATTGGATCGTATCTTCACTATTCTGGCCTCTGTGTCTGTCGGACTGCAATAACACATAAAAACGAAAAAAATGGTATCAAAATGATTTATTCGCGTTTAGGATAAAAAAAATAGAATTGCAAGATACAACTCATACCGATTTCTGAAATATATGAGTGTGTGGAGCTCTACAGACCCCCTGCTGGCCATTTGAGCATTCCTATGGCGATAATTTAAATCTGAAAGAGATTTTCAACAAGCAAAATCATTTAGTTTAAAGCACATCTCTCTCAAATGTTCAATATAGTAGTAACTCAAGACATTAAAGTACTAATGGTCTCAGTTTGGTCATCCCGATTGAGTGATGAATTCAATATTGGAGAAGTTTACAACATAGGTAGTGACAAAAAACTGAAACAAACAATGTCTCCAAAAACATTCCGAGGTGAAGGTGAAATTAAGACAAGTTTATGTCCCATCTCTCTCTGCTTTTTTTCGGCAAGATTCTGATCTTCAAGTTAGTTTGTTCTCTCCTTATTTCTGAACTTGGCAAGTCTTTTCAAAATAACTCAAGTAAAAAGGATAAAGGGGTCGCCTAAAACTTCAATCAGAGCAAATAATAACCAGATAAGAGAGGTTGCACATCTAACAGACATATGCAATTGAAAAGGAAGGAATTGACAGGGGAAAGACAGCTTGTTGGATGCAACATAGAATCGCTTAAAAAGTATTTACAAAGTTTAGTCAAGGTGTTTTGTAAACTACAACCAAAGGTAACAGGTAAGAGATAGCTTACTATCAGCAATACTAGTCAGCTGGGGCCTGTCTCTGAATATTGGAGGGAGTTTGTATATGCCTAAAGATGCAGCAAGCAGTCTGTGGACAACAACATCTGCAGGCAAAGAAAATACCAAGTTCAAGGTTCATAAGATTCTTCACAAGCTCAAAGTAAAACTCAGTGAAGTCAGAAGTCAAACTGACCAGCATATCTTCTAATAGGCGATGTAAAATGAGTATACAGAGGTGCTGCTAGACCATAATGATGATACTCTGGGGGACTGAGATCCCCACTACAGAAATATACTGCCTGGTCACAATCAAAAAGAAAAATAACCACATGAGAAATTCTGCAAGTGCAGAAATCTTGAAAGCTTAGCTGTTAAGTGGCATACCTGTGTCATGCATCTTGTTGCCATAATACGAATCAACTTGTTGAAATATGGGTCATCGCTCTGGAAATCATTAGAGGATGGAAAGGTCAAATAAGAGAAAACTAGAGCCATAGATGTAGCTTCAAATGTAAATGTAGCATGTAGCTTTCAAAAACACCTAAAAGAGAAAAAAATAATTAATATAGAATATGATGGTAAAAGGTTCTCACCACAGCACGGTCTAGAGAATCAGCTAGTGCTTTTGATGAGGAGACATCCAAGGTTAAACCAACAGAAGCAGCAGTGCGCAGCAACGGTTCAAGCATATCTCTGGTTGGTGTAGGATGGCGCCTGAAAGAATGCATGTTTGAAAGATTATATGAGGCAACACAGTAATGAAATGAAACTACAGTTGTTTAAGGTGCAAGGGGGCAAAGCATGTCATAAGGAACTCCAGGTGCAAAACAAATACAGCTAAATCAAGATTTTTTATGCAAAAGCCCACTTCTTGACTGCTAAAGCGAGATTCTTTACTTTTCTTATGTAGTATCTTCAAAGAGAGAGAACAAGCTCGGTTCAATTATAAATAAGCTGTTAAACATTTTCAATATTAGTATCATCTTTTAAATGTGAATTTCTTAGGTTTATACACAGGTTTTAACTGCATTTAGGAAATTGCACATTATTGAAGCATGGGACGGGAAGTTAGGAAAGAAATTGTTTGCCTTGTGGTGGGTAGAATCAATCACCAATAAATTGATTTTTCTAATTCTACTTTAACTACCCACGAATGGTGGAAAAAAATCAGATTTATTTCCTAATTTCATGATCATACCTCATACCAAAGGAAAAACTAGATATACGCAAACTGGATCTTTATAATTGAAAGCTTATCTCACTATGCGTTACCAAATTCCAAAACCTTGTTGTGTTCTCAAATCTTAACATTAGAACTGACCTCAAAAAATCAAAATTGTACTTTTAATAAATAATGACTATATCTAAGAATTAAGAAAGAATTTATATTGTTTGAACAATTCCAGTATCTCATTCAGGCACCAATTACACCTCAGAGAGGTATGAAAAGGAGCTTCGGAATTTCAAAACCAACTTCTAAAACTGGGATCTCATAAACTAACCTTCACACTTCCCACGCATCCCAAAGTTATGCTAAAATCAAACCAAAATAAGGGATGCTTGAGAAGCATATTTTAGAATCTCATACATTATTGCAGACTAGAAATTCCAAATGCACCAAATTATGTTGTTCAAGCACTTTATTTCCAAACGGAATCCGTGTCTGACATCTATAGTTATGATGCTTAGCTTCATCATATTCTATATGCATGGATCACTGAACCAATCATACAGCCGAAAACAGAAATTAGATAAGACTTAGCTAGGCCATGAGAGTAAATGGACCACTAACTGGATAGAAAGGCTGGGATAGTTCTAAATGTGAAGGCATTTTAAACCCCTAAGTTTTATGGATAAAATTAAGAATGAGAGAGAAAAGATATATAAAGTAATAGGACACTGTCAATTGACCTTAACAATGAACATCCAGGAAAACTTTTTAGGATCTGTTCAGCGACTGAAACATTAGCAGCAAGCATGAACTCCTCAACCATTTGGTTTGCTTCTCGAATTTGGTACATCCCTAAAAAAAATCATGCAAGCAGAGTTTATGTTTGATGATGATAGACATAATGAAATAAAACTAATAGAAATGATAACAGTGCTGAGAAAATAATGATATAACGAAAAAAAGATAAGCAGCCGTCCGAAAAGGTTGACAACTAAGACTGTCATAGCATACACCAAATACAATAACTAGAAAAGACACTTCATAGGAGAATGTTCAATACAAAGACCGGGATATTGGTTTCACAGTTAGGAAAAAAATCA
The DNA here is from genome assembly GCA_948291685.1 of Euphorbia celastroides. Taxonomy (NCBI): domain Eukaryota; kingdom Viridiplantae; phylum Streptophyta; class Magnoliopsida; order Malpighiales; family Euphorbiaceae; genus Euphorbia; species Euphorbia celastroides. The sequence goes on from CAOJBJ010084419.1 coordinate 14,649, forward strand.
GCTTCATTAAATGGATACGGTACTGCCCCGATAACTTCATAACATCCAAAAAATATATATAAAAAAGATAGCCAATTGACTTGATAATGGTTTCGAACTCAGCTCATAACCCAACAAGGCAACAATTTGATAAAAACATATCTTTCAGCTACATCATTATCTGATTTTACTCAATACTACCTCTAAAAAGCAAGAAAAATAATTCCAAAGTGATTATTTGTGGTCATTGTCAAACCAATCAATGCAGAAACAACTTTATTATACTCCTATATAATTATTATCACGAAGAAGGGAAGTTGAGGGAGCAAATGATGATGTTATATGCAATATACCAATATCAAGTGGGTCATGAGTCTCAGTATCAATCTGAAACTTCACTTCAGCAGAAGCAAGCGTCAATGCTCCCCTATCAATTCTGCGCTGTCTCATTATCTGCACAATCATAGAGAAACATACACAGAAAATGTAACCTAAATTCCTTTTCCAAGACTGGCGAACAACAAGATTAAAAATCAGCTTTCAGATAGTTGCACCTTTGCCAAAGAATTCATATTTCTCAAATCTTTAGTCACAGGATCCATCAATCGACTGCAAAAAAGCATAAAATAAACAGAACAATCAACCCGACCACCTTCAAGTAAGAAGTAGTAAAGGCTCTATGAAACATATTTCAAAAATTAATTATGTGAAGGCAAGGAAGCACACAAAATTAAAAAAATCTACCAAAAACCAAAGCAATATGTGCATTTTCTGCCCTGTTTGTGGTGCTGGTTCAGAGAGCCATAGCCATTTGTTCTTTGAATGTGTTTTTTCTCGAGTAATTTCTGAGAAAATTCGTAATTGGTTTGACTCTCTTGGTCTTCAATTGGATTGCACTACTTGGTTGAGTTAGTTTTCTATTGTTTGGACTTGCTCTTTCAGGAATATTGCTGTCTTAGTTACTCTTCAGGCGGCTATTTACCTTATATGGCTGAATCGGAATTCCTGCATTTTTGCTGCTGTCTGCAATTCTGTGGATGCTATTTTTTCTCAATTACAGTTTACAGTGAGAGGTAGGTTGAGTATGTATAGGAATAGAGTTAATTCTGCCATTGATTTGGAGTTTTTCAATAGATTCTTTGTGTAAGTTTGGGTTGCCTGTGTTGTTTTAGGCTCCCTGAGTTTTTGTTTTTAAATACTGTTGTCGGTTGGTTGCCTTAGGTGATCTTGTTCTTTGTACTTGGTGCTTTGGGTTTAATATATATCCCCTTTTCATCAAAAAAAATATCTGCATTTGCTAGCCTATCAAATGTAAAGAAATACAAGGAACCACAATTTCAGTTCTATAACTCAGACTTCAAGTAGTTTTACTAGCAGGGAGTGGATCAGAGCATCATGGATTACTTATGGTATCCAATTGCATTTTTCTAAAACTGAACATCACTAACAATAGACCCTGGAGCTACAAAATTTCTTTGAGATAATTCTAGAAAGTTAGGTTCGTTCTTAGTATAATAATTCATTCTGCCGAATCGAACATGAATCAGAGTAAGACATTTTCGAATGTCCAATTCAAAGTTCAACATATCTCAGTTTAACCTTCAAATAACTGAATTTATTTAACATACATGAGCCACACATGCATTTCAGGAAGTGCAAATACCTTTCCAATCATCTAACTTTACAAGTTACAATTGCAAGTGGCAAATTTTCATTCGGAGACAAGTCAACAAATTGTTATAGAAAATATCCTGGACCGAGTGAGGCTAGCAATGCATCATTCATAAATAAAAAGGGCATAATGCAAGTGCAGAACCGCTGAACCATTGAAATACACGTCAACATACCAAGAAAAGGTGTTTGTAACCAGAAACAAACATCTCATATGCTTAACTAATATAGAGCAATAATTGTTATAATTCAAGCACAAGGATTACGAGATATCTTGGCAAAGTAAGGGTTTGGGAAATATAAAAGTACTTCATTATTCAGCTAATTTTGAAAAACAGGTACCTGTCATCCATCCTAGCTTGAGCTTCAATGTATGACAATGCTGCGCAAGATTTTATGACACTTTTGGTATACCGTGTAGATATAATCTCTGCTTCAGGGTTCATTTCCTGCAGAATGGGTATATAATCAGAGCAGGATACAAGATACCCAATTACCCATACAGTAATCACATACAGTAATCACAATCTCTGTCTAATTCAGACTCATGCATATATGTCATGATGAGTATGTATATACAATGATATGCTTGTGTCATTAGTTATGCCGATAAAAATTTAGTATAACAGTAAACTGAATTAACAGTGAAGATGCGAAATTACGGAGCAAAAAACCTCTTAATAGCATTTGTGTACACATGCAAATGTTCATTACATGTGAACTAAGATCCCCCAGCAACAATTTCATAGATTAATACATAGCTGACGTCAAGAATGTTACTTTATGAGTAGAACCAATTTGACCAAATGTTATCACAGCTCTAGATTTAGTGGTCAGTGGTTAGCTTTTAACCTCTAGAACTTGCTACATATGTTTGAGGTCCTAATCCCATAGACATAGTTGTATGCACTCATTGGAATTTTGGCCTGCAGAACTAAACTTTTAATTGTTAAAAAAAAAAGCAACTCCGAGCATTTGAGGTGCAAGATTAATCAACTGGTACTCAGGATCCTGTATTATAAAGAGCAATTTTATAATGTCCAAAGGAGCAGAGATAACATTCATAACGAATTTTTATTTCTGTATTTGAATTAGTCAGCTTTCATTCAATTCATGAAACCAAAGACTACAAAAGTGAAAGAAAAGGCACTACTGCTATAAAGCAAATGGCACTGCTATTAAGGAAGATTTATAACTGGTAGTAATTGAAGCACATACCCAAATAACAGAAAAGGCGAGCCTCTCCACATCAGCTCGAAGCGAACAAATATCTATAGAAGTAAAACATGTTAACAAGTGACCTTCAGATCCAAAATAGAAGGCAATATATCTGCTACCATGAATTTGAGCAATCCTAATATTGCATTAAATATTACCAATGAAGAAGTAAAAAAGCACCTTCTGTCAAAGGTTTAGGAAGCATGTCGATACGGCGTTCCACAAGGTATACAGATGTGCCTCTTTGTGTAGCCTCTGCATCTAGAGGGCTTC
>CAOJBJ010084557.1:0-11137 GCA_948291685.1 Euphorbia celastroides
AGTAAAGCGTACATTTTAACCAATTTTATTTATCCATTTATCATCACTGAAAAGAATAACCATCAATTTATTGATTTTAATGATTCAACATATAGTGGAATCTAATTATTAAAAATTAATAGACGGACGAGATTAATGGAATCCAACGGTTCCTCGACCTTAGAGAATCTAGAGGGCCCCGATCTCGTTAACAAATGGCGGTTACAAAGTCGCAATCAAAACTTCCATTAAAAGCTTCCATTTCCTTCTCTTTTCTTCTCCAGTGGCTTCTATGATGAATTCTCTCCGCTTCAATTTTTTCTTCACAATCTCTTTCATCTTTCTCTTCCCAGCTTCTTCTACTTCCATCATCAACCCTGCCAAGGTCAAGCAGATTTCATGGAAGCCGAGGTCCGCCTCTTTAATCTCTCAATTTTTACTCTGTTTGGTTGCTCAGTGAAAATGAATTGCTGGATCTCGGTGGTTTTCAGGGCGTTTGTTTACCGAGGGTTTCTCACGGACCTGGAATGCGACCACTTGATCTCGCTGGTGAAAGGAGTTTATAGTGGTTTTCGATTTCAGTAGATTTAGTTTGTGTGATTTGATTGAGTTTTCTTCAGGCGAAAACGGAGCTGAAGAGATCGGCGGTGGCGGATAGTTTGAGTGGGCAGAGTACGCTTAGTGAAGTTCGAACCAGCTCTGGCATGTTTATTCCTAAAGCTAAGGTTGCTTGTTTAAGCTTTGTATTTTGATGCGATTTGATTTTGACCTTGCTCTGTTTATGTTTCAATTGTATTTGATGGCCTTTAGGGTTCGCAGAAATGTACTGTGCGTTGATGGTTGATTCACTACTGTTCCAAGATTCACTTGCTTTCGTTTCTAGATCAGATCGGCTTGGATTTTGCATTCTCTTTTAGGAAATTTTGATTGTTTCCATGTTCGATGATAATGGCCTGAGTTAGTGTTTTGGGGAAGAAGGAGATCATTATGCCTACAAATCTACCATCGTTTGAGCAAGATGAGGGGTTGATAGTTTGTAAATTGTAATTTACTAGAAAAACTGTTATTCAGTTCCTTCGAATGGATTGATCTAAGGCTTTTAGTAATGTTTATGTGAACAAATTTGCATCTGTTTTTGGTCTATGTTAGTTTTTTATATGGGAATTAATAATTTTCTTGTATAATGAGTACGACTGCATCATTATGTTTGATTCTTGCTCCTCTCCTCTGGTTTTGTTTATGATTAAGTGGTTGGGATATGGTTTCTTCTTGCTTAGAATTTTTTTATGGATGGTTGATAGTTTGTTATCTATGGAAGAAAGTTAAGGTGAATTCATAGCTTGTTTTCTATTGATGATTCAAAGATAATTTCCTTTGTAGGATCCAATCGTTGCAGGGATTGAAGAGAAAATAGCAATCTGGACCTTTCTTCCACAAGGTTTGAAGTTTCCATGTTTCAGTTTTTCCATAAAATTCGAATGAAGTCATCTTGCCTCACACCAAATTTTTTGCAGTTTTTCTTTCTTTGTTTCTATTTTGGTGTTCTATTTGCGCTGCTTTACATATACGAATGCTATTTTTTGTTTTGCTTTAGAGTTCAGACAATAGTGAGATATAAACAGAAATAAACTCGAATATGAAATGACTCCGGATTTGATAGTGTTCTATCATTCCAACTTATCGTTATCCCTGACTTACAAATAAAGTTTCTTAAAAAGCTATTATTCAAAAAAAAAAAGTTTCTTAAAAACCTGAAAATTAGTTTTTTCTATGTATTGTAATTAATGTACTGATCTATCCATCTTTTACAGAAAATGGGGAGGGCATTCAAGTTTTGAGATATGAGTTTGGTCAAAAATATGATCCGCACTATGATTATTTTCTTGACAAGGTTAATATTGCTCGGGGGGTCACCGCCTTGCAACTGTGCTCATGTACCTTAGTGATGTTGAAAAAGGTGCCGAAACTGTGTTCCCCAATGCCAAGGTTAGTACCACAAGGCCTTTTTCTCATTGTCCTTGTCTAGTTTACACTCTTTCAATGCATTATCTGCTAATATTTTAATAAATGGGAAAAACAATTCTATTTTGGTTCTTGATTTGGTAATTCTTTTTCTAGTTCCAGAAAGTCATCTTGTGTGCATCTATATCTGTGAAGGGAATTCTGGACCTTTATGTGGGATGAATTGTAGGACGCTTTGTCTCCTCTATTATATTGTACAATCTTTCTCAAATAGGTTGAACTCGAAAAACATAAACCGAACTGGAATTTAGTTTCTTGTCTTTCCTGTAAATTAACAAAATAAGACATCTTTTCATTCAACAAACAGCTTGCAACAGGTAAACCCACGGCGAAAAGCTGCTGAAACCGAAGAAGACCTCTCTGAATGTGCTTAGAAAGGGATTGCAGGTGAACCATCTTACTAGCAATCGTTTTTTTTTTGGGCTGAATACATCATATGCCCCCTTAAACTTGGCACAAATAGTTTACTACCCGCTGAACTTTATAAAAGTTCCATCAACTCCCTCAGCTTATGAAAGTGTACTAATTTGCCCAACTTCAACTTTAAGAAATGCACCGGTTGACTTGAATTTTCAAAAATGTCATTTTTCTCTCTCCAATCAAAATTTGACAGGTGGCATTCAGGGGCAAATCGGTACACATTTGCGAGTTGAGGGGGCTGAGGGGACTTTTTTAATGTTCAGGGGGGTAATGGATTATTTTTGCCTAAGTTCACGAGGTTAATAATGTATTTGACATCTTTTATTACTAACTTTTTAACGCCTTATTATCTCGCATGTATTTACACAGTGAAACCCCGTAAAGGCGATGCTCTGCTCTTTTTTAGCCTCCACCCAAATGCAGTTCCAGACCTGATGAGCCTTCACGCTGGATGTCCAGTGAGCGAAGGGGAGAAATGGTCAGCCACAAAGTGGATCCATGTCGACTCCTTTGACAAGATGTTTAAAGCCAGTGGGAATTTCACCGATTTGAATGAGCATTGTGAACAGTGGGCGGCTCTAGGGGAATGCTCCAATAACAAAGACTACATGGTCGGAACACCGGCATTTCCGGGGTATTGCAGGAGGAGTTGCAAGGTATGTTGAGAATTTTGCTGTGTATAGAGCAAATGAGCAATGTTGTTGTATTGTGTTTGCTTGTGTGTAATCTATTTTAAAGTGATGGTTTTAGTCAAGATGTAATCTATTTTCCACTTACTGGCAAGTCCAGAGGTTTGCCATTTTTATGCATTAATGAATGTTAAAAAGTTTTAAAGAGAAAATACACATCCGCCTTGAAAGTACGGGTCGCTTGACTAGAGCCTCTTTCTTTCCGAAACATGGGAGAAATCTTCAAATACTAGCATCTTGTAATGTTTTACCTTTAGAACACCCGAAAATTTTTGAATGTTGGTTCTGTTTCCATTTATTGGAGAAGAAATGATATTAGGTGAGAATATATGTTTTAAGTAATTTAATTATTTTAACTATCTGAAAGACGAAAATAATGTGTATGGGAAAACGAAATAACAAATAAGCTCTTATGTTTTCAAAACCGAAGTTTAATTTCATAATATGAAAAGAGGGTTCAAACATTGGCCGTATAAATTGCGATGTACAACGATAAAATGTTGGCTAGTAACTAATTCCAAAATATTTTAAGCTAAATTTTGAAAAGGGAATATGAGTTGTATCTTACAAAAGAGAATGAAAAGTAAGGAATCAAATGGTATGGTTGTCATTTTATAATGGATAGAATAAAAGGCATCTCTACTCCTATGAAATAAATGATTTTCAGATTTTGCTGAAATATACTCTCATATAGTCATATGAAAAAGGAGAGAATAAAAGATAAGACGACTTTATGGGTAGGATATAGCTGTTGATTTTCATACAATAATATATTTTAACTTTAAATAATACATTTTTACTTTTATAGTTAAAGGCTAATAGAACTGTTTTCTTAAAATGATAGTAACCCGAAAATATAGTTTTTTATTTATATGTAATAACTTGAGAAAACAACTCCAGTCAAGCAAGAGAAACGTGAGCTAATAAAAGTAAAAGAAATCACGTATAAATAGAGAGAAATTCAAAAATATTACAATGTAGGTGCAGATGAATAATAAAAGAATGATGTAGGTTATCTGAAATAAAATTTATTTTATTATTACTGGATAACCCACTTTCTAAAAGATAAGTAGTGGATATATGAAATAATGATATTGACACCATTACAAATGCATATTAATATTCCAATTTGTATAATAAATTCCCAGGACAAATGGAGGTTTATGAATTTGGACGGTGTTATAAAATAACCACCTTATTATTCCTACCAATCAATGCCTCCTTTATTCCTTCCTTTTTCATTTGTTTTTCCTTCATTTCTGCTTCATCTATAAATTAGTTCACAAGATGACAAACATTTAACCAAAAGGAATTTCGCCATTTCTACTCTTTTCCCCTCTATTCGATTGTACCGACCCGAATAGATCTCCTTCCAGGTTAGTTGTGTTGTTTCATTCGTTCAATTTCGCATTCCATTTCTTGATTTTGAGAGCTTGCGATTTGAGAGGAAACTTCCTTTAATGTTGTTGTTTGTTGATTCTGATTCAGTTCTTGTGGATCAAGTTCTTTGTTCGCCTTAGAGTTCGTTTTTTATTTGTTGTATTCATCTTTACACTTTACTTGCTGAATTTTGTTTAGATAGATTTTGACATGTTTTAGGAGTCTGGTATCCGTAGCATATTTCGGCACGTTCTTTTGAACTTATATTTCATTCAGTTCAGTTCCAGTTTATTAAGTTTCAGTCCAGTTCGGTGCGATTAAGTTTCACTCAATTCATTGAATTTCAATAAATTTCAAATAAGTTTTGAGTACAATGAATTTTGATTCATTTGATATAAATTTTATTTTCATTAAGTTCCAATAATTATCATTAAGTTTACATTCACTTTCGGTCAATAAGTTTCGCTCTGTCACCATTAAGTTTCAATTCAGTCCAAAAGAACGGGCCTTACTCTGACACTAAATTCTGTTTTAGACTAGTGAGATTGGCACAAAGGTTCTAGTATTCAAGCTATTGTAAGTTATAGCTTGAGAATTTGATCCTTGTTTTTGTTTTTTCCATGATTGCTAATATACACTTATCTTTTTCGGTTTTCGACTTGAATAATCTTGATAGATTCCATGTTTGTATTGCAATTCCAGCTTCACACATCTGTTAGTTCATTGCACCACAATTCTATTGCTTTTCTAGTAGGAAATTGCATTTGAGAGAAGACATGGATGTGGTTCAGATGCAGAGAACTTGGGTGGAGTATACCAAATCGTTGTTAAGAGAGGTACTCAACAACCTATGTAACATCTTCTTGCATATGTTCTTGTCCTATTGGTCTTTCCTGTGTGCTTTTTATCGGGCTTTGCGATTTGCACAATTTTGGATTTACTATTTTGTTTCGGGTTTTAGGGTTTTCTTGACGGTCAGTTTACTCAGCTTCAGATGCTCCAAGACGAGAGCAATCCGGACTTTGTTGTCGAAGTTGTTTCTCTGTTCTTTGATGATGCTGAGAGGCTTCTTAATGATCTAGCCAGGGCTTTGTAAGTCCTCCTTTTCGCACTATCCTCTTGTATGTTTGTTTTTCTCTTACAAAATTTCTTTTCATTTTTTCAAAGCTGGTAATCTGAAGACGGTTTTTTCGGTTCGTGTTTTCCATTTCTTCTCTTGCAGAAATCAGCCGGGAGGTGTAGATTTTAAAAGGGTCGATGACCATGCACACCAGTTGAAAGGTAGCAGTGCCAGGTATTCTCTTTGCATTAGTTTTGGATGTTTTTACCTCAGAGCCATAATTTTCAACTCGAGATTTGAGCCACTGAAAACGAAGATGTAGGTTATAGAATGGCCTAATACATCCAGAACCCTTTAAAACTAAGCCTTAATAGCCTCTCGCCCCCTGAACTTTCGAAAGTTCCTCTCGCCCTCTTTAACTTGCAAAAATGCATCAGTTTGCCCCATTCAACTTACAAAAAAGCACCAATTTCTCCCCTAAACATCATTTGTCAGCTTATTCTGATTGGCTTGACTTTTCAAGGGTGTCATTTTCTCCAATCCAACCAAAAGTTGACATGTGGAATTCTAGGGATCATAGGGGAGCAGGAGGAACCTTCAAAAATTCAGGGGAGCGAGATAATAAGAAATTGATAATAAGATAGAATTATTATCTTTTTTATCAATTTCTTTGTCTTTTTTTATCTAGTTAGTTCCATTTCTTGTTTTACAAATGGGAAAAATGGATTCTTGGTTGTGCTGAGCAGCATAGGTGCACAACGGGTCAAAAATGCCTGTATTGCTTTTCGTGGCTTATGTGAGGAGCGAAACACTGACGGGTAAGTTGCTCGACTTTGCCTCATTTATTCAAATTCCTTTCTGTTACTTTATTATAACAAATGCTTTCGATCTTTGGCGTGTTTTGTGAATCGGGAAATTGTTGAATGCTTGTACTTGCAGATGCCTGCAATGTCTGCAGCAGGTACAACAAGAATATTTTCTTGTTAAGAACAAGCTCGAAGCTCTAATCAGGGTGAGCTTACCTTCTGTTTTATGCCAATTATCGAGCAAATCTGCTTGTTTTCGGGTCTAAATGGTTCTTGCTTTGTGAATATGTGATTTCAGCTGGAGCAACAAATTGTGGCTGCTGGTGGATCAATTCCTTTAGACGCATTGAGCTTTTGAGTTCGTTGAGCCGGTAGGCTTGTTGTAGAGACCTTTTTTTTTTTGGCTTTTGGCGTCTTTCGGGTTTGTGTTTCATCTCATCTAACCAAAAGGTTCTGTTTAATTTATTGGAGTTGTATGAGATTTCTGAAGATTGGAACACAAATACCTCTCTTTTACTGCAGCTTGTCATTATAGTAAAAAAAATATGGCATCTATATCCAATGAAATATGATAAAAAAATACATTCATGGGAAAAGCTAATTGATGTACAAAAATGCAACTTTTGACCTGGATTTTGCCTCAATGGTTAGAATTTGACTGTCTACTCCAAATTCTTTTCTGCTCGTCAAAACTTCCAATGACTGCAGATTGCTTTCCACTCCCTAATTGTGTAGCGAAAAGATCGTAGTATGCTTTCGAGTTAACATTTTGCAATACTTTGATCAATTTCCCGTGTTCTTCATCTATCAAAGTCTCTCCCTCATTGAATTCAACACCTCCAAGAGCTATCTTAACAGGCTTCATTTGCGAAACCGGATTTAGCGATGAACGATCGCCACCCAAAACCGCCGCTCCAAGGATTTCCCCCAAGAACGTGTCCTGCAAGGCAAACAACACAAATTTCATTTCACTTCCAGTTAAAAAAAGATGTGAAATTTTTCAAATATTGTTAAAACTTTACTATGTGATGGTATCTGTGATGGGCTTGTTTCAGCTTGCGAAGTCTTGAGAGTAAACGACGGGCAAATAATGCCTCGTGTGTCTTGTTTGCCTCACATAAACTTTGGATAATCCTCGAGAATGAACTTACTTGGTGCTGAACATGAAGTGGAATGAGAGTAATATCGAGTGAGGAATCGAATAAACTTTGGATAATCCTCGAGAATGAACTTACTTGGTGCTGAACATTAAGTGGAATGAGAGTAATATCGAGTGAGGAATCGAATACCGTCTTTGCAGCCAAGGGGTCAAGGTACATGTTCATTTCGGTATATGCACTAGAGTTGTCCGAATTACTTTGGCTAATGTGTCCACCGACAATATACACATCCTGTAATGAAATTCGATTCAGTTTTGATGTGATACCTCTCGATTTCAAACCTCAAAATATGGGTTCAGAGGTATATCTACTTACCTTAATCAAAGAACTTGCATTTTTTCCTGAGACGATAATCTTTGCTAAACTAGTTAAGGGTCCGTTAGTTAGTATTGTGATTTTGGATCCCGGTTCCAACGATTCGACTGTAGACTCCCAAACTTCAAGTGCTAGAGGTTGTCTGAGTTCCGGGTGATCAGTGTCTCGAGGAGCTCCATATTTTACAGAATTTTCTGCAGTATACCTTAAAACGAACTCACATTCAACAACAGTTTGAAAAGCTTCCAAAAAAAGAAAAAGAAAAAAACAAACCTTCTGGGGCTTCGAGGAAGAGTCCTAGCCAACCCGAAAAGAGTGTCGGAATCAAGAAACCCGCCACTACCCTGTGGAATGGCCTTAACATATTTGCAGTCTCCAACTGCAGGGAAAACTGGGTCAGATTGGTTCATGGGAAACATGTCTCCAAGGCCCACTGGAATGTCGGCGAGCCCCATCATATGCAGCAAATCATAAACCACATCTATTGTTGCTGCATTCGCCCACTCAGTAGGGCTTACAATGATGGCCTGCATCAATATTCAAGTTCAAAAACTGCTATTTTTAAGTAGAAATATCCAACCTGATTAAGAAATCAATTTACCTTAAGGTTGATAAGTTCTACAGGTAATTTAAGTAGATAGAACAGAGCCAGAAAGTCTCCGGCACTCATATCCATGTCGAACACAACAGGTTTCCCCAATCTTTTGTTTTCAAAGTCGGGTTTGTGAAAAACTTGCTTGTAATGAGGGATTTGTGTTGCAAAATTGAATCTCCCGGTTTGGTTCGGGTCATTCAAAACCTGCATCAGATAAGAACAAACTAAACAATTTATCATAACAAGACTAAGGATCATTGAAGCAACATAAATGATAAAACTTACATCCAAAAAATTCTTGGAATATGCCCTGTCAAGTTCACTACTACCGTTCGGGTTTGGTTTCGCTCTTGTTGCCACTAGAACTCGAACCCCTTCTGAACCATTTACCTCCTTTGTATATCCATCCTGTCAAGTTATACTATAACCAGTTCAAGGATGAATTATTGTATACTGTTGGTTAGTTCAACAAAAACTCGAATCTTGATTTTACCTGGCATTTGCCTTTCCCATTCTTCAGAGTACAGAAAGGATCCCGAAGACCCGTCTGCACATGACCACTGTGCACACCCCCTTTCTGTAGATTAAACACTCGAACTTTGTGCTTATGAAAAAATGGATTTGAGCCATTGGATACCCCATATGGTTCATTTGAAGTAACTACAGTTATGTTCATATATTCCATTTCAGCAAATTCGTTTTCTCCATTTGGATTAGAAGAATTTCGCATGATTGAAACCGCTATGCCAGATGTAAATGAATCCCACATGAAGTAACTCTGAAAATAACAGGAACAAGCCGAATAAACTGCACATGTAGGACTTCTATAAGAACACGTAACATTTATCTAATTGACTAACCATATAGAAATGGTCATCGAACCATGTATCACGGGCCATTTTCAAGGACTGAAAGCAGTATTGTGCCTCGTATGTACGTTGGTTCTGTTTAAAAGCCTTAAAGAAATTCTCATTGATCGGAATCGTATTAGTTGCATCCAACGGTACAAGTGTGACCGGTATTCCAGAATGTATGACCTGTAACAACAACAACCGTCCAATAAACAACAAAGGACAAAGAACCAGAAAAGTTTCTGATTTCAGCACCTGATAAGCAGCGAAAGGATCGCCGAATATGTTAAACTCAGCATAAGGATTACTCGTGTAATCCGTGAAAAGATTGCCACGGTCACCACACTGTCTTGGCTGGCAGGCTGAGGTGGCATTTTGTGGGCAGCAACCTCTCGGGTTTCGAGACCGAACTCCTCCCCCCATTATGTATATATGCTTGATATTCTTCTTCAAATGAGGATTTGTCATAAGAAAAACGGCGATATTTGTATGAGCTCCAGTCAGAATAAGAGCGATCGGTCCTTCTGATATCGTATCAATCAAAACCTGTTGTGCGGTATCTTGTCGAAGAGGAGTGTATTTTCTGTTACCCTGGTGAATGAACAATTAAGTTGCAAAAACACTTGATTAAACATAAACTGATCAGAAAAACGAAAGGAAAAATACCTGTGGCAGGAAACCTTTTCTGAACCCGAGATTTGTGTCAATGTCTAGTCTCCCTCCAAGACCGACAGGAATAGCTTGTCTATATCTACAACCTCCAGCTGTTGTTGTTCTCTAACAAGAATGAAATGTATGATCAGTACTTATCAGAAAAAAAGTCATCATATTGAACTGTCTGTTAATTTACCTGTTCGATTAGGGGAAGAAATCCACCAACATTCGGGAGGAAAGTTCCATCTTCTAAGATTCCACCTTCTCCCCCAATACCGACAGGAATATCGTCATGATCCATCATGTAAAGAATGTCATATATCTGATTCACAGCATGCCCTGCATCGGTCCACGCATTTGCACTTATAGTGATCGCCTGTACAAACCCGACACGATTAGTTCCATGTTCCACAGAACAAAAATCAACAACACAAAAACATCTGCCAGAAACCGAAAAGTGTTCGAGCAACAGCTTCAAGAACTGATTGAGACCTTCAGCTCGAACTCCGATCTGTTGAGCTTCAGGAGGTACAAAAGAGCAAACAAATCATCGTATAAATATATATTTTTAATTCATTTTTGGCATTTAAGAAAATGGATATGACAATCAAATTCAATTGAAACATAAGGCCAAATACAATGCCAGATGCTCTCTGAACTTTCAGAAGTTCAATTCCAAGAGTTAGCGTCTAGCGGTTTGACTTTTTCTAAAATTTAGTTTTTCTGATTTTTCAGATTTTTCTGACTCCAATTAGTACATGACTCGCGTCTGGCAGAAAAATAAGAATTTTGGGAAAAGTTGGATAAAGATTAATTGATGTCAAGAATTAAGATTCACAAATCTTATTTGACTATCAAATAGCAGTTTCAGGTATTTAGCTTTGATTATCAAACAATTCGTTTTAGCTATATAGGAGGTAATAAGCTATCAAGAACAAAGCCATAAAAAATTAGCTTGGAACCAATGGATTCCACAAAATCCCTAAAATTCATTTGTAATTCTAACATATTGTTTTTTGGAACGAAAAAGAATTTGAATTTCAGTTTCTAAAATATATTTTGATCAAATTAAACATGTGTAGAGCAGACAAAATAGGTGAAATCCTCAAGTGAGTTTTGAAAGAAAAACATTTGACGAAACCTAATTTCTCCAAAGTTCTTAAGAATTATTGAAAATATAAGTTCTAGGTATAAATGAATTTCGTT
>CAOJBJ010084701.1:0-11028 GCA_948291685.1 Euphorbia celastroides
GTAAGTGGCAATTTCAATTGTGATTTCATGTGCAGGGGTTGATCAACAGGAGGAAAAAAATGAGAATCAATATTGAGTTTAATTTCATATCAAATCAGCCCCAATTTTGCTTTCAATTTGAGCTTTAAGTGTCTCTTTGGAGTTGATAATGGAGCATCCTTTTTTTACAAAGATAATTGAAACCAGTTCCATTTTTTTACATGTGTTGAGTATGAAATTGATATGTAATGTTTATGTAATAGATTTGATTCTTATTTTTTAGTGTTAATTTGTTTAATTTTCCGCCTTTTGATGTTTTTGAATTGCAATGGTGATAAAGATGATGATGTTCAAAAGATGCACACAAGGTATTAGATAAAATGCTTCCACGATGATAATGATATATATAGTACATGTAATGGCTATGTATTGGTTATATAATATGTGTAATGGATTCTTCTTCTTATTCTTAAACCAAAATCAAATTTACATGTAAGAGATATGTATTGTATATGTATCTCATATGTAATGAATTTGTAAAGTTGTTTATATTATCAAACCAGTTCGAATTTGATTTTTTATGTAATGAATATGTAATGGATATGTAATGTATACGTAAAAGAATGCTTAATAAGATGTTTTTACATTTGTTTAACTAGTTCGGAATAATATGTAAATTAAATGTAAAGCATTTGTACATGCGATGTAAAGAGTGTGTAAAGCACATGTAAAACATTTGTAAAACATATACATGGACAATGTATATAATGAAAATATGCAACTTATGTGGATACTTTGTGATAATAGTTTTGTTGTTTTTGTTATTTTTGTAATAAGTTAAAGTTAGTTGTCATTCTAATAGAGAAAGAAAAAATGGAGACCGGGTGCTTTCCTGACCCTAACGCGCATACCATGTCACCAAGGGATTCACCGCCGCCGTGGCCGGAGGGAGATGCTGTCGTCAATGGAAATCATGAAGGAGAAGATGTCTTGATGGAGGAATTGGTTGTAGAGGGGGGAAAAGAAGACCGAGCGCAGAGCAGGGAGAAATACGGTTTCGTTTAGGGATACCTTAATGAGCGGATCACTCAATGAGGAGGGCGTTGATGATGGATTTGATGTAGAAATCTTGGAGGAGGATTACCAGGTACGCTATTCATCGGATAATGCGTCACTAGAATTCTCTGAACGAATACATAATATGTTTGTTGAGAGTATGAAATGAACAGTATTTATTAAATTGATTGGGAAGGCAATTGGCTATAGAACTCTGCTAGAACAGATTAGGAGGCTGTGGAAACCGAGGAGTGGTTTATCCCTGACTGATGTAGGAGCTGGTTTCTTAATGGTTCATTTTGGCTGTGATGAGGATCTCCAATGTGCCCTTCTGAATGGACATTGGACAATTTTTGGCAGCTACCTTGCTATTATGCCTTGGAGTGAAGATTTTAACCCTTTGAAATCTAAAATAGACTCGATAATGGCTTGGATAAGATTTTCGGGACTACCGGTGCAACTTTATGCGCCGAGTGCTCTTCGGATTTTGGGTAACATCGTTGGGGAATTCCTGAAACTTGATAGGATTACGGAACTGAGTGCGAGAGGTAAATATGCCAAGATGGCGGTAAAGCTTGATCTGCGAAAGCCTTTGATTTCTTGGATTGATATCGAAGGCAGGTTTTAATTGGTGGAGTATGAGGGCCTCCCTACTAAATGTATCAAGTGTGGGGCATTTGGGCACGTTGGTGACAAATGCGAAGTTGGTGCTGGAGATTCAGGGGCCGAGCAGTCAGGGAATGCAGAGGATGGCAAGGAGAAGCACAAGGGTACGGAGGCCAAGGCGGATAGCTTTAATGCTTGGACATTTGTTAACAGGAAGCTAAAGAGGAATCAAGGGGGGACACCTAACAAGGGGAAAGAGAAGGGCCAAAAAACAAAGAACCAACAACAAGGTTCTAGATGTTTGGTGTTGAGGGGCAACTTGATAGCCCAAGACGATGAGATGGAAGGGGAGCTGAGGGAGTCAAATGGGAATGGTGGCAATCACCAAGATGAGCAGGTGGTAGTTAACAACGAGGTGAAGGGAGTGGAGGAAGTAGGGGGTGAGATGAGAGTTCGGGAATTGAAGGGTAAGAGGGATGGAAAGGTGACGGGAAAAAGGTCTATTGGCTCTAAGGATTTGGAAAAGGGTGAGGGTCGTGAGGTTATTGAGGAGGAATTAGCAGAGGAGGGGTTAAGTGAAGGAGCTGGTATGGAGATTACTATGGTGGATTATAATGAGAGATTCATGAATGAGGAAGAGCCATTTGGGCGGGGTGGGAATTCAGATGAGGGCTTGGAGACTATAGAGAGAAGTGTGAGTGAGGCAGTACGGAGAAAAATCTTGAAGGGAAGGGATACCAACAGAATTCCCCTATCGGAAGTGTGTAGCAACACTTATGGACTGGATCCTTTAAAACACTCGATGGCGATCAATACAAAAAATTCAGAGCCGAATAAAGGTTCGAAAAGAACAAAATTACAAAGAGTTAGGGTTGTCCTTACCCCGAAATCTTGCAATATGAAGTTCAGGACTACTAAGAAGAGTAGTATGAATTTCGGGGGGGAAGACAAGAGTGGTGATCCGATGGAGGAGGCCGATGTTGGAGTGGATGAGTCTGGTGATTAGTAGCCTCCAGTATCACCATGTGTTTTTTGGTTTCTCAATTATTGTCTTGATCTATGGATTTTAAAATCGTGGTCTGGAATATTCAAGGCATGAGTAGTTCAGTGTCTCACCTGAAGGAGATAGTTTGTCGCCATAATCCCTGGGTTGCTGTCATAT
The DNA here is from genome assembly GCA_948291685.1 of Euphorbia celastroides. Classification (NCBI taxonomy): domain Eukaryota; kingdom Viridiplantae; phylum Streptophyta; class Magnoliopsida; order Malpighiales; family Euphorbiaceae; genus Euphorbia; species Euphorbia celastroides. The sequence continues at coordinate 2,804 of CAOJBJ010084701.1, forward strand.
TGGAACCTAGAGTGAGTGGTGATGTTGCGAACATGATTATAAAAAGAATTAGAATGGAGAATTCTCACCGGATGGAAGCAGTGGGGTTCTCGGGTGGCATTTGGGTCCTATAGAGGGATTGTGTGTCTATTGCAGTGATGGAGAATGATCCGCACTTCATACATATGAGGATCAGTTCAGCAGGAAAGGTGGTGGGATACTTTACAGCAGTGTATGGTAGCCCCAATGCAGCGATAAAAAAGGAGCTTTGGGGAAAATTAATAGAGTTGGGAGTGAGGTGGATAGAGGTTGTCTTATCGCGGGTGATTTCATTGCCCTGTTGTCTGATTCGAAGCATAGAGGGGGGAGGGCGTTGAGATCACGTGTTTTTAGAGACTTTGTAGAATGGATGGATGACAGTGAATTATTGGATCTTACATTCGTGGGTCCAACTTTCACATGGAGAAGAGGATTATTGTTTGAGGGGCTTGATAGGGCTTTAAGCAATCAAATGTGGGTTAATAAGTATCGAAACACAACCGTTCGTCATCTTCCTTGCATTGGCTCGGACCATTGCCCCCTGCTGATTACGGCCAAGGTGGGAGGAGGAGGAGGTTGCCAAGCCAAACCATTTAGATTTTTTCGTTGTTGGATGAGACACAATGACTTTAGTGAGACGGTAAAGGGTGCTTTGGACCGTGGAGGCAATCTCTCAGACACTTTGGACCATGTCTCCTCAGTTCTGAGAAGGTGGAACCGTGACTCTTTTGGCAACATCTTTTATAGGAAAAGGAAACTGGAGAACCGTATTGCTGGGGTTCGGAGAGCTTTGGTGGTTAATCCTTCCGAGTTCTGGACCAAATTAAAAAAGGAATTAATAGCGGAGTATGAAGAAACTCTTTGGCAGGAGGAAAGCTTTTGGAAACAAAAGTCTAGACAGGATTGGCTTCGATTTGGTGACCGTAATACGAAGTACTTCCATAACTCTGTGGTTGGGAGGCGACGGAAGAACAACATTGTTGGGATGGAGCTGGGGGATGGATGGTGTGATGACATGGACAGGCTTCAAAATGAAGCTGTTAGTTACTATTCCCAGCTCTTTTCGGATGACATGGACCGCAGTGACACCAGAAGGGACGGGTATTCTAGGCATTTTTCAGGATCTTTTCCTCAATTGCCCGAGGAATTGATTGGGAAGCTGGGTGGTCCAGTTACTGGTGTGGAAATTAGGATTGCTCTTTTTCAAATGAGCCCGTGGAAAGCTCCAGGGGTGGATGGCTTTCAGGCTGGCTTTTATCAGGAGTTTTGGGAGCATATCGGTGGTAAAGTATGTGACTTCGTGCGGAATGTGTTTGGTGGCGGGTCCATCGACTCAGGGGTTAACGGAACTTTGATTGTCATGATCTCTAAAATGGATAACCCCCAATCATTCTCGGACTATAGACCTATTAGTCTTTGTACTGTTGCCTACAAGATTCTGACAAAGGTGGTTGCTAACCGCCTTAAGTTGATTATGCCCCTGATTATAGGGAGTTGTCAGACTAGTTTTGTGCAAGGCAGACATATCATTGATAACATTATTATTGCCCAAGAATTTTTGTATTCGATGTGGGTCAAGAAGGGCAAAGTGGGGTGGATGGCCATAAAGATTGATTTGGAAAAGGCCTATGATCGGATAAGATGAGATTTCATTGAAGACACCCATAGAGATGTCAGTATTCCTGAAGTGCTTATTGAAGTGATCATGAAGTGTGTGTCGGGTTGCTCCATGCAAGTGCTATGGAATGGGGGGTTGTCTTCCGTGTTTCTCCCTTCTAAGGGGGTCAGGTAGGGTGATCCAATGTCTCCGTATCTGTTTGTGATGTGTATGGAGAGGTTGGCTCATGGCATTATGCGGCAGCGTTTCTCGGGTGACCTGCGACCGATCGTGCTGGGAAGGGGATGCCCTGTTGTCTCTTACCTCTTTTTTGCTGATGACTTACTTTTTTTTTGCTGAGGCTAATTGTTCTCAAGTGCAGGTCATCAAGGAGATACTTCAATATTTCTGTGAATTTTCAGGTGCCAAAGTAAGTGAGTCTAAATCCATCGTGATCTTCTCAAGGAATGTAGTCAATGTTACAAAAGACGACATCATTCGCCTAATCGGTTTCAGAGAAGCGAACTCTTTGGGCAGATATTTGGGAGTCAATATGCAAGTCGGTGGCAAGGAGAGGCTCAAGTTCTCGGATCTTTTGTCTAAGGTCAAACAAAGACTTAGTTGCTTGGCGGCAAGGTCTTTATCTTTGGCGGGACGGGTTATTTTGGCAATGGCCGTAATTTGCTCTATCTCGTACTATACAATGCAGACGACTAGGTTGCCCGAGTTGGTATGTGGGTCCATTGAAAACATGGTGAGGAAATTTATATGGAGCGACAAGGATGAGAAAAGAGGCATTCACTTAGTGAAGTGGGATGAGTTGTGTCGACTTCTATATGATGGGGGGCTTGGAGTTCGCAGACCTTGGATAATGAATAATGCCTTCCTAATGAAGATTGGATTTCACTTGGTTGCCAATCCAAATACCTTGTGGGTTCAGGTTTTATTAGGGAAGTATAAATGTAGCAGATTTGTGGAGGCTACGATTGGCCAAGGGAAAGCGGTTTCTAAGCTATGGAGAGCTCTTGTGGATCTCAAGGATGATGTCATCATTGGGTTGAAATGGAGTATAGTTGGGGGGTTAGGATGTGCGATTTTGGTCGGACGCTTGGGTTAGGGATTTAGGCCCCCTGAGACTGGTGGCCTCGTCCCCCGTCCCTGAAGATGAATTAGAGCTTAAAGTGAGAGATATGATGAGACCGGATGGGAGTTCAGATTGAAACCGGTTCGCTGCTAGGCTTCCACATTCGTGTATCATTTTAATTTCAACAACGCATGTGGCGGATTTGAGTGAGGAGAGAGATGTGTGCTACTGGGCAGCGAGCTCCTCAGGTAAGTTTTCTGTCAAGTCGGCTTATGAGCAATATGCTGAGGAGCTGAACCGTGATGAGGAGGGCAATCAGAGATTATGAAGAAGCTTTTGGCAGTAGAGAGGCCCAGAGAGGACTAAATTCTTTCTCTGGCTCTGTTTTAAGAAGCGATTACTCATAAATGCAGAGAGGGTGAGAAGTCATTTGACTCAATCCGTGACATGCTTGAGATGTGGGGCAGCTGTCGAGGACATAATCCATGCTTTGAGGGACTGCTCGGACAGCTTGCAGGTATGGTTGAGTATGTTGGGTCAGAACAGCAGAACAGGTTTTTTTGAGACACTCGTGGAGAACTGGCTTGAGGAGAATCTAACGGCTAGGGAAAAATTTAGATTTGAAAAGTGGGGTTGCTTATTTGGCATTACCTGTTGGTTACTTTGGAAAAACCGCAATGCATATGTGTTCCAAGGGAAGGGTTGGTCTGGTGCGGGGATAGTTTCGGTGGCTAAGGGATACTTGACAGCTTTTCTGAGGGCCATGGTTGAGGAAGGGATCCGAAATCAAGGGAGAGATAGGGACTGGTTGTTAGTGAGCTGGAATCTGCCGGGGGAGAATTAGGTCAAAGTTAATACGGACGGCTCTATGAATCCAAGCATTCAAAAGGCACCTTCGGGTGGAATTATTAGAGATTCTTGTGGAAGATGGCTTGGAGGTTTTAATCGTTGTATTGGGTTTTGCTCAGTAGCAAAAACTGAGCTTTGGGGTGTGTTTGATGGATTATCCCTAGCTTGAGACTCAGGTTTTTGAAAGGTGATCGTTGAAGTGGATAGTACTTTCGCACTTGATGCGGTTACAAAAGAATATAATCCGCATAATGATCTTTTCTCCTTGATTAATCATATTAAAGAGATGCTCTAAAGAGATTGAGAGGTGATTTTTCAGCATACTTACATGGGGGAATAGATGTGCGGGCTTCATGACGTCCCTTGGGCTGTCTATGAATTTGGGCAGAGTGATTTATCAGGCATCACCGCCTGGAGTTCTTCCTATTATGACCCAGGATATTTCTAGGGTGTCTTTTACCTGGTTTGGGTTTGCTTAGTGGTTCTCCACTTCATCTTGTTTATAAAAAAAAAAGTTAGTTGTCGTTCACTTGAATAAAAAGTTCAATTTTATATATATTTTGTAAGTTACCCTTAAATAAATTTATACAAATTTTTTAGGGAAATTGATGTAAATATACAATAGTTATAAACTATTTACACAATTTATCCAACAGGAAATTTATTTACATAAATAACAAGTTTAGTTTCATATTTACATTTTAACACACATAAAATACAAAGCTCCTCATTTATTTTCTTTTTTTCTTCCCTCTTCTCTGTTTTTCGCTTTAAGCTCTCCCCCTGCAACCTCCGACGTCTTCGTCCACTGTTCTGACTGCTCCGATCTGCCTTTGCTGCCGCTTCTCTCTCCCCCGTTCTAAGAACCTCGAGTTTTCCTGCTCTGATCTGCCTCTTTTTGCTTTTCTCAGGTGCGATTGAATCTCTAGGTACGATTCTCAGATTGTTCTTCGACTTTCAATGCTCCGGTTCTCTCCACCAGCAAATCTTCTCTTCCTCTCTCAGTTTATCCAATCTGTTTCTCTCTCTATTTCTCAGCTTTTTCTTTTTTTTTTCACGGTTCTCTCTAACCTAGGGCAAATCGAATCGATCTTGCGTTTTGATTTTCAGGTTTGATTTTCCGTCAATCTTTCCGAGTTATACACTGGCGATTACAAGCCGATCTGTTCCGGAACTTTTTCATCGAGCTGCGACCTCTTTGCAGTGCTTTCCTTTGCACGCTAGTTCCTCTTCTTCTTTTCTTTTGATTTCTTCTTTGTTTTCTAATCGACAACTGATCGCCGGAAGCTAGTACTCGGATCTCGATCTTGTTTTTACTGATCGGATTTTTTAGTTTCTCTTTTGCACCGATCGGTTTTTTCTACTCAATTTGCCATGTAAGGATCGATCATCGCATTTTTGCTTTTAATTTTGTGAAATTCTTTTGTCAATCACAAGTTCTTTCATCAGCTCTTGAGGTATGCTCTATCTGAATACATATAATAATTTTTTACCTCCATTTTAGATCCGATGCTATGACCTTGGTTTTTCACAGATTGCAGAAGAGGAAAATCTAGAGGTTGATACAAAATTCCGAGCTTTAGTTGCGACTGGATCGTTGGTATGTTCTAGAAGTGACTCTTAGAATATTTGAAAGTTCGAAATATATTGTGCAATGATTGGAAAAGCAGCAATTAGCTGAAATTTTAACGAATACACATATAAGATGCAAAAAATTAACTTTGAACTGCTGTCCTTGGATATTGTATAATAGGCTGAATTTGAAAATGGACGTGTAATGTTTTTTTGCATATACTTGATGGTCTAGTGAAACAGATAACACTGGATTTTGATGTTAAGAACATAGCCAAAGAAGCCAAGGCATCTCGAGAAACCAAGATTGATGAGGTCGGAGCTGATATTGAAATGCTAACAAAGAAGAACTAATTCTCTCAAATCCCGTGAAGTAAGTTCTTATCATTGAAATCTTTTTCTATACGAAGTCAATTAATTAGGTATTTAGGTTCATATTACTACTTATATGCATCTTTTGGAAAAATGGCTACTTGTTGTCAGCTGTGTTTTATGAACTGAGATTTTGATTTGTGTTGTTGTTTGGTTGCTAAATTCTGTGATATTTGTTCGATCTGTCTAGCTTGGGTTCATTTGCTGCTAATATTTTCAGATTTTTGATCGGTTACTTTTGAATTATGTATAGTATATGTAGTGACGATGTATAGTATATGTAATGACGATGTATTGGTTGTGTAATAGGTGTAATGGATTCTTCTTCTTCTTTTTCAAAGTAGAATTGAATTTGCAAGTGTGTAAGAGATATGTATTGCACATGTATATCATATGTAATGGATCTGTAAAGTTTATGCAGTAACTCTGTAAACCAGTTCGGTTTTTTTTATGTAAAGCATATGTAATGGCAGTGTAAATCATATGTAATCGATTTGTAAATCTATTTATTTTTTCGAAACAATTTCGAAAATTTGTTTTGTTTATATTATCCAAACAATTCGGAATTATTGGCTATGTATGATTATGTAATAGATATGTAAATCATATGTAATGACTTTGTAAATCTGTTTATACTATCTAAACAGTTCGGAATTATTTGGCTATGTAATGAATATGTAATGCATATGTAAATGAATGCGTGTAAGACATATGTATAGACATGTCATTTTTGTAAATATGAAACTTAAGTGGATACTTGGTGAAAATATGAAACTGTTTTTATTATTTATGTAATAAGTTAAACTTAATTGTTATTCTTTTGAAATCCAAAGTTACTTTTTGTATATTTTTGTAAGTCACCCAATTTTTTATAAGATTTTTTATTCTATTTAATATAATTTACAAATTTATTTATACAGATAAAATAATTTTCTATTTCATCAACAAAAAAGCAGACTTGTTTTTTTCCGTATGCAATTGGATTGCCACGTTCTTTTTCAGTTTTCCTTAGTGTTGTGAACAATAATTATTTTTACAATTTAGTGATTTGCATAAATCTATGACAGATGTTATTTTCATTTTTTCTTCACTTATCCCCTTTGTGAACATTAATTTGATATTTTTGCCCTTTCCGATGTTTAATTATTTTCTATTATCTAAATAAGCAAGTTGTAGAGTCTGCTTGAAGAATCAAATTTGAAGGAATAAAATGAGTGCCCACAGTTAGAAACTCTTCCCACTTGAAGCAGTATTGACATCCCTTCATCCTTATTCGATCATTCTCAGCACAATGAAATAAACATAAAAACACACCGACTCAATCTACACATACAAGAAACATAATCGAATAATAAAATATGGGTCTTATTCGTCTTCTTCACTTTCCTCCGACTCCTTGCAAACCCATTTTCCATCGAAACAGTGCCATTCTAAGTCATCATTTTCAGATGTTGGAGCCACCAATAGCTGAGTTATTTTGGATTCTATTTCCTTAGCCTGTACCACCATTGTAGCATAACCGTTATAAAATGCGTTATGTAACCATAAATATATATGCGCATCAAACGGTTTTGGCAAGAACAGAAGCATCCGGAAGAGCGCAAAAGCTAGTGCTCATTTCAGGGCATCCGCTCACCTTCAATATTTGCAGAGAAGGGAACTTGCAAAGGTAATCACTTGAAGAAAACACAACTAGACTGCGCAATTTTCTTAAGCATAACTGACGTAGCTCAGGGAACACCATCTCCTCCACTGCTGAAATGTCCTCACTCTCATCATGTTCTGTGATTACACACTCGATTCGGTCACATCTTACCACCTCAAGTCTTCTCAAGCTCCCCATGTTTCTAGCAAGGGACACCGAGAAGAGACATGGAAGATTCTCACAATCACTGACAGTTAAGAGTGTAAGACTTTTGAGATCCACATGGCGGCTTGGCCCCTTCCAGATGTACATCAATGCATTCAAGTCCCGTAGCTCCACACTTCCAGGCCTGACAAAACCCCCTTATTTTCCTCTGCAAGCCCTTCCAACCCGAACACCTCTTGCAACTCCTCACATAGTTCAATCTCAACGTCTTTTAGTTGGTGCATATTCTGCAACAACTTTGCAGGTAATAAGGTGGTGATTTCTCCACAGCTAGAAACCGACAAAAACGTTAGTTTCTCCAAGAATCCATCTGGCACGGGACCCTCACATATTTCTCTCATTTTGCTGCTACCGATCAGCAGCTTCTCCAAGTTCGGGAACGCCTTTTCCGCTGCTTTTTGTTGGGTTGAAGCTATGTTACTCGGACTCGCGGATTTCGCCGGAGAACCGGTGTCCGGTACGGATACCGGTGCTGGAGCCGTGTCCGATCCGCCAGAATGAGCATAGGTACGGCAGACTAGGAGAACGGCAGAAGAAAAAAATAGTCGTGTCCGTGTCTGTTCCACCTGCCACCGCCGCTCCGCCGCCTAAATCTGACGTTTTCGCCGTTGTTCAGCGCGCCGGAACTCCTTGGCCACCCTCCGTTCCACCTGTCGCTTCTCTTCCTCGGCCAGATCTAACCGTCCCGTCGCCAGCCGCCTCCGTTCAACAGCCGTTTTGTCGTTCCTTCCACCCCTGACGCCCCCCGCCGCCGAAAAATCACCATATCTAGTGATTTCTCAACCCCCGAAGCCCCTCCGCCACCGGAAACCGTCGCCATTTTCAACCACGGTCAAAACCCACCGTCGAGCCGGCCAGATCCG
>CAOJBJ010085770.1:0-10639 GCA_948291685.1 Euphorbia celastroides
CTGGGAGGAAATCCCTTCATTTTGTTTGGGTAATTTTTTGCATGATTTGAGAGGGCGGAGTTCCTTCCGTTTCTCCTGACTTTATTTTGTACTTTTTCTTTTTTATTAATAATATAGGCGTGAGTTTTTTCAGAATTGTAAATGGCTACGCGGCTTTTAGGTTGTCTTCTCTTTGACTACTTGTTAGCTAACTAGTCCTCTACAATTCTTTTTCCCCTACACAGCCAGTTAAAAAAAAAAAAGTCTACTACCTAAAATCAATTATGTCTCTTCTTTCTTACTTGCTAACAAACACAGCATCCCTACTGACAAGAATGTGCAAAACCTACAAATGAAAGAAAACATGCAATGTATTGTCCTCATGTTTTCTTGGGAGGTAAGAGGAGGGGGAAATAGCGACTTAATAACTAATAATACAAGAAACTGAATATATTGAGGGATTTTACTTTCAGTTTCTTAGTATTTGGAAGCGCTATAACTTAATAGTTATCTCAATTATTAAGAGACTAGAAGCCAAAACACCTTAAAAAGTAAAAGCATAGACAACTAAATGTTACTGGGACCATAATAATTGAATTGTCCAGGTAAAGATAAATTACAGCAAATAAAAAAAAGCAACTTGCGTTATAGATGCTTCCAAATAATTAAAGAGTGAATTCCAAGCTCTCAAAAGTTGTTAGAAAATAGTAATCTTGCAAATTAGCCAACTTACAGAGTCATAATATTTGTAATATTCGGGCATTCCAACCGGTGATAAAGTTGTAAAATTGGAGAAAGTTCATCCTTTCATTAGATCTAAATGGCTTAAAATTTAATCTGTATTTGAACCTTAAAAGCACATCAATCTCTTTCAAAGCAAATGTTAACTTCCATGCATCTCAAAACAGTGTATACATAATCAAATACAAGTCCATAGAACTGCAAGAGTAATTTTGCTCTTTATCAAGTGTCGATTACCGTATAATTCCTAGACCTAGACCACATGAAGAGCAGTTTATATTTTAATTGAAGCACTAAGGTTAGCCTAATAAGCACGATAAAACTTTTCCTAGGCCTCATAAGTTTGAAAAATTCTTCTATCTAGTTGTAGTTTCTTGAATCTCCTTACGCGTGATTTTATCTAATATTAGACCCGTGACAAATGCCAATCGAACACTCTCAATACTCAGTAGCAGTCTCCAAATTCAAACTACGCTACTAATGAAAAGATATAACAGTGACGTAAAAGCCAATAGCCAGAAAATTCACTAGCAATGGCATATAATATAGGCCAAATAAACAATCTTTCCCTGAAGTTGGCGCCAAAGGTCCAGTGCCCCTTGAATTTCTAAGAGTTTCTCTTAACCCCTAAAGTTGCTTTTTTGCCATTTTCAACCCCTTAAATACCACATGTCGACTTCTGGTTGTTTTGATTGTTCAAAGATACCATCTTTCCCACTTAATCATAAGCCGACAAGTGACATGTAGGGAGCTGAGAGAAACTTTTAAAAGTTGAGGGAAAAATAGACAAATCATGACGACTTGAGGGGGGTAAAGTATGCATTTAGCCTATAATATATGTGCATGATCATACGTACCCCATGGCCAACATCCACTCGAAGGCCAATCCAACTAAAGCAGAATACAGCCCTAGAATCCAAGGAAGCACAACACCTTGCCACCCACCACACCAAACAACACCTTTGGTTTTCACAGTCTGAGAAGGATAAAATCATGTCTTTCCAATACCCCACTCCCCTTCTCTAAACAATAAACCACAAAATTCTCACCTCAATTGTGGGTCTCCTCCAAAAATACTCTTAAAAATATAATAACTTGGATCGTAGCTGTAACATTTTATCATAACATAAAGCCCACCCTCTACCCCTCTCAATCATTTCAAACCGTTCCCTCTCTACAAACTCAAAGCCATCCTACCTACTTCCTTCCACATGTTAAGACCGTAATCTCTTTTTCTTCAATATATACCTTCCAAACCTTTGGTACAACTTCTACAACCATTAAACAGAAGCTTTCTAAGTTTTTTGAAAGCATGTCCATTTCAGGAGTATCAGAAAATACCGGAAAATTTTCCAAGAAATCCGTTCATCATCGAAATGATTCCGATGAGCTTGATGTTTTTGAGGCGGCTAGGTACTTTTCGGGCTATAATGAAGTTGCGGGTTATAATGGTGCAACTTACACGCAAAAGGCAATAAGAGAAGAGCATAGATATCCTTCGAGAGGAGAAAGAATGAGCTTGGACTTGCAAATGAGGAATCCATTGCCTCAAGAGTATAATATAATGGAGAAGCAGATATTGAAAGAGAAGAAATACAAGCAACCAAGCTCTCCTGGTGGAAGGTTAGCTAGTTTCTTGAATTCTCTTTTCAATCAAGCAAGCTCTAAAAAGAAGAAATCAAAATCTGCTGTACAGTCAATGAAAGATGAAGATGAAAGTCCAGGTGCACGAAGGAGGAGGAGGAGCAGCATCAGTCATTTTCAAAGCTCAAGCAGTACCGATACAAAATCATTATATTCTTCATCAAGCTCTGGGTTTAGAACACCCCCACCTTGTGCATATACTCCTAACAAAAACTACAAAGATTTTAAAAGTTATTCAGATGCCAAGCAAGTAATATCGGTGTTAAAGCATAACGGGGATTCGAAATCTACAGCCTTCCAGAATGAGATATTGGGTGACAAAAGAAACACTGATGTATCTTGGTTGAATGAGAAAATTAAATTCAGTGAACAGCCTGAAAACCCAAAGAAGCAGGGTAATCAATGCTTAGAGAAGGAATTTAAAAAGTTCAATGAGGTTGATGATGGAGCTGAAAGTGATTCGAGTTCTGATTTATTTGAGTTGCAAAATTATGACTTGGGAATCTATTCTAGTGGCCTGCCAGTGTACGAGACAACAAACATGGATAGCATCAAAAGAGGAACACCAATTTCCAAAACCACTAGCTGAGAATGTACATCGGTTTCCCTCTGTTGTCAGTTTATTGATAGTTAATGCGAGAAGAGTACCAATATTCTAGATTTTGCAACTCTATCCTTAAGCTTATTTGCTTTCTCTGTTATTTCTGTATGTACAGTGTGCAATGTTTCTTTTATTTTGATTCTACTTCTTTTTTGAGGATGAACTGCAACAACATTAGAAGTCTTCCATTGTATTGTCTTGCTTAGATTGTGGCATGATTTTAGATTTTCCACTTATTTGATACAATATTCGAGTACTATTAACCCATGGGGGCTACATCTTTTTCACTTTTGACTTTGGCACGAATCAATATCACTGTGTTAGTTTCCTCTTACCTTCACAATTATGAAAGCTAACCGACACGCCTTCAAATTTAAACACCTTTACCGTGCCTTTACGGTAAAAGCAAAGAAAGAAACTGAAACATCAAACATAGCCATTCTCAGAAGGGTATCCTGCAGGTATAAGATAATATACTAGGACTAGCTATCTATCCAAGATTTTCCCTAAATTTTAGAGTTGTTTGTTTTTCCTGTTAAAAATTTGCAAGAAGTAATATAGTTAACCCACTGAATTTGTCTAGCTTAAACTAATGGAGAATACAAAAGAAGATAAAATTTGGCAGGAAGACTTTCTGAAATGTACAGAAATTTATTATCCACAAAAAATGGAAATACAGTATGGAGATGGGATTGATTTGAATTTTTTTAGTAAAATGTAGTGCACTATATAAACACTATTCTCGTAAGAATTCAATCATTTACTATATATTAGCATACCTCGTATTATTAGAGGCTTATGTGTATAAGTATATTAAAGCATGAATTTCTGTCCAATCACATGATCAACATAGAAAGTAATGCTGATTCTAATTTCACTGCATTAGCGACAGAATCAAGACAAAACCAAGAAGAGGCCCATCCAAATTTAACAAAATTGTTTCACTTAAACTAGTCCAAACTTTTCAGTGATGCATCGATTAGCTCAAAAGGGAAAGCTACTAATTAGTGGCTCCATAATTTGCATGAAACTTTTGCTGAATAAAGTAGGACACTACATACTGCATACCGAAAATACCAAATTAAGTTAATCTTAGCTCCTAACTGATCTGGAGGCCTTACTTCCTTATGTTACACTTCAAATCAAGGAAAATAAAGAGCACAGATGAACACGGGCATATGCATATATATAAAGCTTAAAGTAATTGAGGAATAGTCATAATGAACACTAAGCAATAGGCTTTAGAAAGAATGATGAGCATAAATGATGCACAGAGCACCAAAAAAGTTCAAAGTGATTTAAAGCACAAAAGAAGTGGATGGAGGGCCCAAACCTGCGTTAATTCAAAAAGAGAAAGTTTATAAACATGATAAAATAAAATAATAAAGCTTGTAAACTTACCTCCAGAGTCAAGAGCATGTAAAGATGTTTTAGCTACAATTGAGCCTCAGCTCCAAGGCAGTAAAGTTATCCCCCAATCTGTGTGGATACAATTGTGACTCGCAGTTAAGCACTATCAGCTTCAAAAGAAAGGGACCAATGCTAGCTCTCAAACTTTGCACCCAAATTACTTAGTAAAAAGAAATCAAAATAGCTACAAAAAATAAAGTAATAATGATGAATAATAACGGTGATCCTGGAGCATGTAGAAATTTGTTTGCATAAGCAATTAAGCATACCTAAAATTAACTTCAAAGAAATTGATCAATTTAGAAGCAGATAGTTAAAGTGAGATCATGAAAGTCATCGTGAAAGAAAGAAATTCAAGTCACATACTTAAGCATGCATATAAGCACTCTGATATTATAATAGCCATAGGTCCACTGGATGTACATGATCAATTTTGGGATACCAAGATCAATGGTAATATCTTATCATGATACAAATGCTCTTTAAAGCACAAGAAACATGAAAAACCCGAATACACAAATAAAGTAGATGTGAGGGAAATTGAATCTTCTTTGGCTGTATTTACTATCCACCTTTCTCAAATGACTTTACATAAGCATCCGTTGCATATAGAAAACTTATGATCTTCCCAAGAAGAAATGGAAATAATACTTTGGTTACAGTATAACAGTGCACAAGTGCATCAAAGAAAAGTATGCGCATGTACTATATAGCAACATATCAGCACCTATTAATATCTTGTAAGGAAATCATACTGAACCAGCTCTTATAAAGCCACCCTCATTTCCACAAAAAACCTTTTCTCCTTATATGCTGCTAAAGCTAAAATCTCGTGAGTATCAGTGAAAATCCCCTCATTTCACTCTAAACTTTCACAATTCACCAAATTTATAGAGCTCACAGTCAAAAAGTTACGAAACTTGAAATATTAACTATTAAGGAAACATCAATGTAGAATGATTCTGCATAGCAACAATAATCTAAAAACCATATCAGAAGTTTGTGTGCTCAAGCAACTACGTGCATGTTCACCCACCAAAAGCTACATGAACACATAAACCAAATTGAATCACAATAAGTCCTCTGGCGAGCTCAAGTTTAATAAACTCCAATGCATCAAAAGGTGAATATAGAATGCATTTACATTCAGGCCTATAACTTCTACTCTGAAATCATCTCCAAATTTGTTATTGCCATCAGCTCAACGCACTATGACCAAAAGATGAACTGGATTGCTCCATTACTAAAGCACTGCTCTCCAAGCAGTCACCATAACTAAATTGTAGTTACCGTTGCTTACAGTTCATTTTCTTACTACTGGAGTTGTTCAAACATTGTAACCATACAAAAATGGCAGAGCAACTGTGCAAAATTTGGATGATCTCACGTCTTATAAAAGTAACATGTATAATAGAAAAGCAGAATTTCTGTTGGAATCGCGCGATAGATCCAACTAATTAGATTCTTAATCCTAGTTTTCGATTCTCGTTTCATCACGAAAATACAGTTATATTTGCTTCTGTGAAAGAGTTGCAGTATGATAGTCGAGGGCAAGAAACCAAACAGCAAAATTCTAATGCCGTAACAACGAAAATTTCCATATCACGGTGACATAGAAAACATTCATGGCGATTGAATTCTCTATCTATCGGATAACAAAACTAGATTAACAAATTGAAAATCACTCTCGGTAAAATCGATATATATTGTCTTAAAAAAAAATTAGATAAGCAAAATCGTATGGACAATGAAGAAGAATCGCGAATCACCTTGCTATAATTTCCGTTGTGCTTGATGATTTCAGAAAATCAGAAATTGCCTGCTCAAAGCTCAGCGAAATTGATTGCCTTGTGGAAGAATTTGAATTGATCCAACGACAAAATTGGCGCCTGTTGCCGATCTAAAGAGATACAGCCGAATCGTGCAATGGGCTCATAACATGCCCGGCCCAACTTAGTAGAAAAAGCTTGCACCACAATTAATTAGGGGTACATTAAGGGGAAAAAAATAATTGGCCTAAAATGCCTATCAATTTTAGACTATATTTTTTTTATATTTTTATATTTATAAATTCTCTTTTTACAAAAAAACTCATTTGTCTTCTTAACAACAAACCTACAGTCCTAGAGTCCCTCGCCGCATCCCCTCCGCCACCCCTTCGCCCTCGCCACCCATCGCCAAGATCTGGTTTCCCTGCCACCGCCGCCGTTTTCACCTCCGCCTCCCGTCGCCGCCCCATCGTCGTTTTAACCTCCGAAAACACTCCAGAAAACCAAATCTGATTTTTCCCGCCACCGTCACCGTTGTTCGTCGTTTTCACCTCGAAGCCTCACAGCCGCCGCCGCCGATCTCATCATTTTCACATACCGCTGCTGTCAGATCTGGTCAATTTCACTGACGCCGCCGCTAGATCTACCGCAAACTGAGCCAGATCTCGATCATCGCCACCAGATCCGCCGACAGATCTCATCAAACTCGCCTCTGGCGCCATATCTCGTCGGAATCACGTCTGTTCCACCATTTCTCTCATTTTTTCTTATTTTTTTATTGCTCCGCTGTTGTTTTTGAAGATTCCTGGTGAAATCTGATATTAAAGCGGCGTTTTCTGGTGACGGGGATGCCGAAAACGGTGAGAGTTGGCGGTGGGGATGTCGAAACCGGCTAGATCTCAACGGCGGGATGGTTTTTGGCGGGATCCGATGACGGTGTCGACGGACGTCGACAGAACGTCGGCGAAAGTGCTCGGTGGCAAGTCGGCGGCGGAGTCCGGTGAAATTCTGGGCAGATGTGAACAGTATACCGGTATACTGACCAAAGTATACTAAAAAATATATTAGTATACAATATACTAATTATAGTATACTAATAAAAAAAAGATAAAATTAAAAACAACAAGAAAAAAAAAAGACATGAGTAAATAACAGTAAAAAAAGAACATAAAAAAATAACAATACAAAAAAGGATACTAGCTATAAATACCCTACATTCAAACACTTATTCGGTTATATGTCAATCCAATAAAATCCAATATATATTATGTTTATAGGAAAATCCATCATAAACTATATGATAATCAAATTAAAGTGACATTATGTTAGTTAAGTTATTGATCAAACGACACTTAATTATTTCAATAAAAATTTATACCATAAATAAAGAAAGAAAATTTGGTGTCTTCATTTCGTATTTCTCTCTAATTTTCTTTCAATGTAGCAAATAGTATAAGAAAGAAACGAGTAGAAAAAAATAGATAAATACTTGAAAAATTTGAATATATATCACATGTCTTATATTACTATCATGCTAACATTGCAAATGATATGACAATGTTAACATCGAACTTACAATTAAAGTTGTCTACTAAAAGTCTTAAAAATTAAGGAGGATATCTAGTGAGTTGAACCAAGTTCAGAATGATGCGATGCATCTGTAATTTTTAAAACATATAGTATGGCATAAATTTTTATGTTTACCAAAAGTATGCATGTAAGTACAGGGGCACATAAAATGTATCAAAATATTCTCCAGACGAAACAGCATTTTTATCCAACTTAATTGAAGTTACTCAGACTTTCACTTCTTTTTATCGTTCTTTTTTACAACACCTAACTCGAAAACCACAATAATGAATTTTCTTCAAGTTTTTTTTACCACAACAAACTCCAAACCGTATATTTTTCCAATGTTATAGAACTTATTATCACAATATTATCTACAATTAATAATATCATATAGGATATGAAAAATGGGTTAAACAAACTACTTAAGATGAATTTTAAAATTTAATGTCTAATCCTTCCTATATATCAAAACAATTAGTGGAATTGAAAAGCTATTAAAGACGCTTTTACCACTTGGCGGGAGCACTTATTGTGTTTCCTTATTATAATTTAACATTATATATTATATTTAGTTGCTTATATTTATTTTGAACTTGAACACGTATAAGAGGCCCCTCGGTTCCAATTTGTTAAATGTGATACGCAACCATGGAAAGCTCACGGACTCCACATCTAGTACGTATTATAGATATAATATTGTTCATTTCGAGTTTAAGACCTCACGTAATTGTCTTTATTCTCTGTCCAAAAAGCCTCATATGCATGAGGATACTGTTCATGCTTAAATATAATGTTATTATAACCGAACCAAATATTAAACCAATGAAGTGGTTCAACTGGATTGAACAGCAGTTCAACCGTTATATAATTTTTTAGTATAAATATTTATATAAAAACATGTACCAAAATATATATGCACTCAACTTACAATATCAATATTAAATCTCATAAATAAACGTGTTTAGATAATTTCATAATACATTTAAAAATAAAATTGGAAAGACATAAAAAATGTTAAATATCATGGATTACCGAAATTGTGAGTTATAACCAAATTTTAAAGTATTATTCATATTTGTCTCATAATTACTCTATTAACATTTCATAATCAAAATCAAAGTTTCAGTTTTAAGTTGCACATTGTATATAAACTAAATTCTTCTTCCTTTCTCTTCTGCGATTTCTTTCCAAAATCTCTCTGTTTGTTCCTCTTTTTTGCTTGTTTATTCTCTTCGTTCTTCTTCATGCTCTTTGTGATTGTTCGTTGTTTATTCGTCCGTTCTTTTTTTTATCGTTCGTTGTTACTCACATGATATATCAAGGATATAACATGTTATAATTGAAAGAGATTGAAAAGGTAGAATTAGGTTTTAGTTTCCTTACTGATTTTATGTGAAAACGCAGATTTCCTCGTTGATTCTGGTTTGAATCTACTGTGAACTTTAATTTAGAGTGAAAAGGCGTTGATTTTGGTCGTGAATTACATGATTTTCAGATCAGGTTTTAGTTTTCTTACCGATTTTGTGCGAAAACGCAGATTTCCTCGTTAATTCTAGTTTGAATCTACTTTGAACTTGAATTTGGAGTGAAAAAGCGTTAATCTTGGTCATGGATTACGTGATTTCGAATTCAATTTTTGAATCGGTTGAGAGAATTCAGGCGTGAGAAATTGAGGAGAGTTTTTGATCGTCTATTGGTTTTGGGAGTTGAAAGGTTATTTTTGTCCTGAATTCAATAGGAATGTACAATTATGCGCACTACGCCATAAATGTATATAGGCAACTTCAAAATGAGATGTTGCCCTCAAAATGTAGCTTTTTTATACTAAATATTAACCTTTGGCTACATTATGAAAATTAAGTTAAAAAAAAATTGTACTTAGCAAGCAACATATTTCAAAGTAGTTGTCAAAAGGAAGACATGAATAGTAAAAAATGGGCAGGTTCGTAAGTTAAAAAAATAGTAAATTTTCCACTCTAAATCTAAAATTGAGTTTGCATTTTGTGCTAAATAGATTTAGGGCTCTTTTACAGTTGAAATTCAGGTTCGTAGGCTTTCTGCCTGTGAAACAATGGGCTCTACAACAACGATATGAAGATAGCATATATGTCTGTCCTCTTGGTCTAGGTTTTAAATTGCTTTGTGTGTTCATCATCTTTGATTATGAATCGAATTCTCCTCTCTTATCAAACATTTTTAGACTGTCATTGTTTTGGCTAGTCTTATTGGCGATATGGTTGTTGATTTATTGGTTTTCTTCCATATGCAGTGTCTATAGAAAAGGCTTGCAAGTTGTTCCTTTGTCTGCCAGAAATTGTGTCGAATAGGTAATGAGAACTTTGAGGTTTAATGCATTTTTACTAGTTCTAGAAGCGTGTCTCGGTTTGAAATTTGATGTTGAATTCGTTGATTGTAATTGATCAAGCGGTCAATGTGTTAGAGTGGAAGTTTGTTCTGGTTAAATTGGAAGTTTGTTGTGGTTAATGTGGCTCAAATATATGTCTAAGCTTGATTATACTTCTCATCGGTGGAATACAGAATCTCACATTGCTTATTGTCTCAAATTCAGTTAGTATTGTTTTCGGTATCTGTAGAATGTAAGAAGAGTTGGATATTCGATTTATGTATGATTTATGGTTACATATTTTGCTTATTAGTGCAAAGAGAAAGCTCTTAAAGTTGTTGTTGCATCGAGTGCTGATCGAGTCAAATTTGATTATTTAGCTGCTTCTAGTCTGCCATCTTCACTACTAGGTATTTTTTGGCCATTACCGAGTCTTTCAGTTTCTCTTTTGGGGTTTTGCACTGAGTTCTGAAATTGGTAGTGGAAATAGATTTTTCTTATCTAAACTACTTATTAATTGTAGTGTCTTTAATAATTAGGCATATTGTTAGGTCGTCATAATAGAAAGCATTCATTCTT
>CAOJBJ010085986.1:0-14860 GCA_948291685.1 Euphorbia celastroides
TTTCCTTGTCGCTTGATCTTGATAAATAATTAGCAGAAAAGCCCCCACTATTTTTGGATCTTTTGGAAAGGTAAGCATTGAGATGTCCTTCTACTTCTCTTTGTAATCCAAAAGGCAAAAACACCTATATGTATTAACCACGTTATTAGTAAGGCACCAAAAGAAAGGAAAATTTTGAAACAAAAAAAGGGAGATTAATACCCACTCTATTTACTCTGCAAACATGAGATTTCATAAATAATTTGTAAACAACACTAATACAGAAACAAAAAAAAAATAAGCTGGGCCAGCTAGTCATCAAGAGCATGATGGTAATTTGGAAGAAATCAAAGATGAGAAAAACTACCTCTCTCTGTGGGCGCTTATCATCAAGATCAGGACGGTAATTTGGCAGAGGTACTTTACTAAAAACAACTACTCTGGAATATTGTTGGCTGCAAAATTAAAAAGTACTTAAAACATTAGAAATGAAGCTAAAAGAATCTTAGTTTTCAGAATAAAATAAAAAACGACAAAACTGTGAATTGGTACTATAAAGAAAATAAATAATTACCTGTGTAACCCCATTCGCTCTGCCATTGCTGAAAGATGCTGAAAATCACGCCTATCCTTTTTCTCCCTCGAGACAACTTCTTGCTCATTGTTCTTGCGAAGAAGCATGGTTAACGTATATCTCCATTCATCAATGTTATCAGCAGTAGAACCACTCTGACAAATGGATAAATGAAATATCGCATAAAAGAAAGTTGAATCAATAACTATGAGACGATAAACATCCCTCACTCAAGACCACAAGAAAATGTTGATCAAAACAATAGTTAAGAGAGTTCAACTGAACTTACTTTGATGCCTTGTAACAATAGTCCAATCCCAGTTTATATTTTCTATTAAACTAACTGCCAAGCAAGTATGAATTTCAAATTTCATAAATGTAGCTCACGGCTGAGAATTGTGATTGTGATGATAAAGGTTCTACTTATGTAGGACATGAAAAGTTCATCGAAAGTTTGATAACTCAGAAAACAAGCATAAACCATTCCAGTCCTTCATTACATGCTCTTTCCTAATCCTTTACACACATACCTCCAGTATTAGCTCTGTTCCCTCACAACTCAAAAACTGTAAGTATCATAATTTAAGTTACATTTCTAATCAAATAGCAATAATTTTCTTCCACTAGTTTCAGGAAGATTTCTCTATGTTGGAACATTGTGAAAAGTAATGTGATTTCTAATTTATGTCTAGTTCCAATAAGATGTAGCTCAACTAGCCCATTCAACACTCAAACTCTTCAAAATCCATTTTTATCGAGAAAACCCAGCAATGTTGATTATGCTCTCGTAAATGAATGAACTTAAAACACGAAACATAAAAAAAAATAACCATGTAATTAAAAAAAAACTAACCCAAGATTGATTCATGGGCGAGCCAAGTTCAGAATCGGACTCATCAGAAGAAACGTCCTGATAAGCAAAGCGACCATAATTGGAGTTCTGGAAGGGCAAATACGGCAAGGCGACAGTTCTCGAATCCCAAAAACCATGAGAACCGGAACAGCAAACAGCTCCCCTGCCCTTCAAATCATGAGAATCAAACAAGAGAGGCTTAAAAACTAATTTACGATAATTGGAAAGGGTAACAAACGATTGGGAGGAAACCATAGAAGGGTGGGTGAGGGTTTTGGGAGGGGTTCTGAGAAATTGGAAATGGAAAGGGGTTCTGAAACAAAAGACAGAGGATCGGGTAGAATTACGGAAAATAGTGGAGTAGTGAGACATGGTTAGCTGATTGATGAGTGGTTCAAGGATTTTAGTTGTGGCGGTTATGGAGGCAAGGTTGTTTCGGCGGCAGGGGAGAAGTTACAACTGACATTGCATCCTTGTTGCTGCGCCTCGCTTCAGTTCATGTGTAGCCTCATGTTTTATGTGTAACCCTTTCCTCTCTCCTCCTTTACCAACACGCTGTCGTACTGCTTGTGTGAAGACTCATTTAGATCAAACTCATTTAGACTTATTTTTCTAACTTATTTTTAATTAAATTAAGTTCAGTTAAATTTAGTTTCATTCAGTTCAGTTTAATATGTGTTTAATAAGTTTTAGTTCAGTATTTATATAATAATTTTTAATTCATTTTTTAATACTTATTCAATAAATTTCAGCTGCATTAAGTTCGGTTTAGTACAGTTTTATAGTTGATCATTCAGTCCGAAAAAGAGAGATTTAAAGTAAAGTAAAAATTAGGGCAAACTTAAAAAAAATAACTATGAATTTTTTTCTCAAAAATGAGATATGTGCTTTTCACAGAATTTGTGAATATAGAATTTCCAACATTTTAACATTTACATTTAAAAAGAACTAGTTGTTTTATTCATTTTTATCTGAATTTTCACAGAATAACAAATAAAAGTACATTACATATTATTGACAAATTTTTTAATTTGAATTATGCAAGTATATATTTTTTAGTTAAATTACGATAACAAATTTTTCAATCATAAAAAATAAAAGAAATATTTGAAAATTCCAAAACCATAACGTATAATTTTTAATTAATGAGGTTTATTGATTAGAATGTTCTGTTGTTCAAAATATCTAATGTAAGACCATTATGAAGCCAAAGACCCATTTCGCAAAATTTTTTAAATCAACAACCCTGCTTTACAAAAAAGATTTCGCAATCTCTGTTTTGCAAATCATATGTACTTTTTTGAAGTTTGCCTCTAAAAATATGTTGCATCCATTCGGTCTTTTTTTAAAGGTTAAATTGTGAAAAAGTGACATGATTTTAACGTGCTTTGAAAAAAATTAACAAATAAGAGATTTCAATATTAAATTATATCAAAAACAATATAACTAAACACATTTTAAGCTGAAATCGCATGTTAGTTAAACAACATATAATATGCATAAGATATAATGTTGGTCTGGCTAACAGTGTTACAAGGGGTTGAATGACAAGATTTAATTAAAGTTTGCAAATTTAATCTATTTAAATTAAGGGGTAATTTCAAAAATTTCCCTTAAAGTTTCGACGTTTCTCAAAAACATTTCTGAATTTTTTTTTTCTCTCAAAAATATTCTTAATGTATTGCACCGCACATTCCATCCAACTGTTGTTAAAAATGTTGAGGTGGCATGAGTAAAATAGTCAACTCATAATTTTAAATCTATAAACCCATCAACTATAAATAACTCTATAAACCCTCTATCTTAATTTTGAGTTTGAATTTCACCCTCCATTTTCCTCACCAATAATTACATTCCGTTAAAGTTAATCCTAAATAAATTTGTTATGATTGAATGTTAATCAAATCATAATTACATTTTTGGCTTATTTAAGTTTTGTGTGAGAGATTATGACTATAAATGGTGTGAAATTTTTAGGGTTTGTGGAGTTTATGTGTTTGAGTTTTGTAGGAGATGGTATAATTGCAAAAGAAAGTTGTAAGAGGGGGTTGAATGAAATAGTTTCAAGGATTTTTTTGGAAATTTTTACCTTCATACCATGTATTATAAATTGGGTTGACTTTTTCAACTTTTTTTTCATTTTTTTCAAACTTTGTGCTACATCAACAAGAATGTATTTCACACATCAGGTTGAGAGTGGGCTAGTTCGAATTGGGGGTTATGATGCATGGTTTTGCCAACACGAGAAGGTAAGTTTTGACTTTGTAATTTAGAAGTGATATATGATATCTTGCATATCATCTTTTCAATAAAAACAAAATCGTAAATGCATACTTTTAAAAAAAGAAAAAATCGTAAATGCATTAGTTTCCATTAAAATATTTGAGGAAAATTTTCATTGACAGAGCTAGGGTTGTAGTCCTTCCAAAAAGCTCCAATTTACCATAAACCCACACCATTCGAAAACCCTCTTCTTCACTTGTCTAGACTCCTATCTGCAACTGCATCTCCTGTAGGGTTCCCGATCCAAGATCCCGCCTTTCTTCCAAATCCCTCATTTGGGTTAGGGTTTCTTCCCTCACTCTCCACCACCAATGGCCGCAAAGGTAGCCCCCCAACCCAGATCCTCCAAAACCGAGTCCTATATCGACAACAAGCGCAAAGAGGACATCCGCCACGCCAACATCGTCGCCGCTCGCGCCGTCGCCGACGCCGTCCGTACCAGCCTCGGCCCCAAGGGCATGGACAAGATGATCTCCACCGCCAGCGGCGAGGTTATCATCACCAACGACGGCGCTACCATTCTCAACAAAATGGAGGTCCTCCAGCCCGCCGCCAAGATGCTCGTCGAGCTCTCCAAGTCTCAGGACGCCGCCGCCGGTGACGGTACTACCACCGTCGTTGTCATTGCCGGGGCGCTTTTGAAGCAGTGCCTTTCGCTTCTGTCGAGCGGGATCCACCCTACGGTAATTTCTGATTCCCTTCATAAGGCTTCTATTAAGGCTGTTGATGTGCTTACTGCCATGGCTGTTCCTGTTGAGTTGTCGGACCGTGAATCCCTAATTAAATCTGCTAGCACTTCGTTGAACAGTAAAGTTGTGAGTCAGTATTCTACTTTGCTTGCTCCATTGGCTGTCGATGCGGTTCTCTCTGTTGTTGATCCTGCTAAGCCAGATTTAGTGGACCTTAGGGATATTAAGATTGTGAAGAAATTGGGGGGAACTGTTGATGACACTGAGTTGGTTAAAGGTTTGGTTTTCGATAAGAAGGTTAGCCATGCCACTGGTGGGCCGACTAGGGTAGAGAATGCCAAGATTGCTGTGATTCAGTTCCAGATTTCACCTCCTAAGACTGATATAGAGCAGAGCATTGTGGTTTCTGATTACACTCAAATGGATAGGATTCTGAAGGAAGAAAGGAACTACATTTTGGGTATGATTAAGAAGATTAAAGCAACTGGCTGCAATGTACTGTTGATTCAGAAAAGCATCCTGCGAGATGCAGTGACTGACTTGTCCCTGCATTATTTGGCGAAAGCCAAGATTTTGGTGGTGAAGGATGTGGAGAGAGATGAGATTGAGTTCATCACCAACACTCTGAATTGCTTGCCTATTGCAAACATTGAGCACTTCAAAGCAGAGAAGCTAGGCCATGCTGATCTTGTTGAAGAGGTTTCTCTTGGAGATGGCAAGATTGTTAAGATAACTGGGATTAAGAACATGGGAAGGACCACTACTGTGCTTGCACGTGGCTCTAATCAATTAGTGCTAGATGAAGCTGATCGAAGCCTGCACGATGCATTGTGTGTCGTTCGATGTTTGGTCAATAAAAGGTTTCTGATTGCTGGAGGTGGGGCTCCAGAGATTGAACTTTCGAGGCAGCTCGGAGCATGGGCAAAGGTCCTACATGGAATGGAAGGGTACTGTGTGAAGTCCTTTGCTGAAGCGCTAGAGGTGATACCATATACTTTGGCTGAGAATGCAGGCTTGAATCCAATTGGGATTGTGACTGAGCTGAGGAAGAGACATGCTGAAGGGGAAATCAATGCTGGAATTAATGTGAGGAAGGGTCAGATTACTAATATTTTGGAAGAGAATGTGGTGCAGCCGCTGCTTGTGAGTACAAGTGCAATTACACTGGCTACTGAGTGTGTTAGGATGATATTGAAGATTGATGACATTGTCACTGTCAGGTAGCTTCAAATTGGGGAAATTTTTGTCGGCAATGTGCTGTTTTGTCTGTGATGATTAGATTTGATATTTGTTTTCTTAGTAGTGGCTTATGGTTTAAGTATTTGTGTTGTACCTTTTGTTGCCTAACGTTTGTTTCTTGCGTGAAAATGTTATCTTTGGGAGATTTTCTGGTGCCCTCTTTTGATTCTGTGAATGTGATAACTATGTTTCTAAGGTTGAATGGCTGATGCAGTTTGGTATGCTAGTCTCATGGTGTATGATACTTAAAGGAACTGAACCGAGGTGTCAATTATCTCCAGAGTAGCAGTTCTGTGTAATCATGCCTATGGGAATCATTCTGAAATGAGTCCAGGGATATGATCATATATTTTTTTTATAAGACCATTTTTTTTATTAAAACCTTCGGCAAGATCATTAGCTCTAGGTATACAGGATGATGCCGTTAGGTTGTGTGATTCTGCCTGCTAACTGGTGCTTTCTAGGGCTAATTGGAATTTGTTGATGATCTTCACAAAGCTCATAAAAGGGATTGTGATAATGGAACCTACAACATTATTGTTTAGCATCATTGTGGACAATGTTCAGCCATTTTTGTTACCATGCCACTGTTAAATCGAATATGAATCTTAAATGTGATTTTTAAAACTGGCAGTACATGTTGGTGTCTGGAATTCTGTAGCTCTTAAGACTGTGAAGTTAGCGTCAACATTTAACTCGATTTTAGGTACTGCATAGTGTTTGTGTTTTATGTCTTCTCTAAGACACATTTCTTCTTTCTAGGCTGTTGTTCAGTTAAGTTTTGATGTTAATGTTAAGAAGTAATAGTTGGAGTGCCTCGCAAACATAATTGTTACAGCGCGCCTCAGGTTTATTTGAAGCTTTTTTAATAGTATTGTTGGGTTTTGCAAATTTGTGTCACTTTGACCATTAAATTACAGCATATATCCAACTAAAAAGATGACTAAAGAAGCAGTTAAGTTTTGACATAAAACAGAGATATTGGTGGAAAATGGGGTTGTGCATTTGACTTGATGTAGATATAGTTGTCTTTGTTGCGGGGAAAAGCAATGATTCTGTGTAGGATTTTGTCTGCTTTCAGTACCTTGAATGGTGTTGGAGTAATTAGTAATCGAGGATTTTGGTTGGTTATGATCATGCAAATGTGATCTTTGGGTGATATTGTTAGGTGGTGCAATAATCCTGGATATTGAGTCATCAAATACGTTGTGATTATCATATCCAGACCACATGTACTTTGTCAATGAAGTACCCAACCAATACCTTTTTTGCTTTTATGTTGAATTTTTAATGATATTGTCAATGGAAAGCCATACGAGTATGCTATGAATTTGGTCCAAAATGTGCATCAGGGTAAGATATTGTATGTCTTCATTTAACCAAATATTGCTACCACATTTTGTATAAATTGAACTCAGGCTCCTTTTGTTTAGACAACATTATATGTTCCATCCTCACTGACGCTTCCATTATATTTCCTTTCCATCCCTACTGTTGCTACCAGGACAACCTTAGCCAATGCCATATTTCACTTGTTCCATTTATTTTTAAGGTCGAACAGTTTGTAAAATCGTCTATTAATAAGTTTATATTCTAACATGGAAAGAAAAGGAAAAGTGCACATTGTAACTAACTTAATTTATAATTGGTTTGACTTTTTGAAAGCTAAAAGGAGCTATAATGTCTCTCTTTGAAAGTTCAAAGAGCTATGACATGCACATTTTGAAATTGTGAAAAGAAGGATATATTCAGCTTCATTTTACATTCACCGTCAACATCACTCACATTTTTTACCACCACCTCTTGCCTCTGCCACTATTATATCCACCCACCTTCGTCATCTCCGCTACCTTCACTTTAAAGAAATTCATATCTAAGTATCTAACTTCTTTTCCTTCACCCCTACTTTTGTCACTGCAACCTTTATTTCTTGTATTATCTCTACTAGTGTGTTCTTAACTACGTTTTTATGCAGGTCATATACATCAAGACTTAAATTTGGCGCAATAAGTCAAATTCTACCTTGAAATTTTAAAAGTTTTGATTAGCTGTTTGAATTTGGCAAAAGTGTCTGTTTGCCCACTCTTGATACCACATGCCAACTTTTGATTGGTTTGACTTTTCAAAGGTTTCATTTTTTGATTTATTTTCTTCATTGAAAAGATAACACGTGCTAATGAAAGGTAAATTAATGCATTTTGCCAAGTTTAAGGATTGATTGAAACTTTTATGAAGTTGCCCGAACTAAAACTGATGCAGTGATCTTTATATAATTGTCTGATGATCGCATGTTGATTTGTTCACGTTAGGTGATTGGTCCATGCACATGGCTCACTGATTAAGCTTTAATGAGAATAATACCAGACAAATTACCCCCTTTGTATCAGCAGAAGATTTTCCATTTTTGTGTGATATTTCAAATACAAAAGTGATAGAACTAATATTGAAGCCTCAGTCACATCTATCCATTTAATTGATTATGTACATAAAGACAAAGAAAAAAGGAAAAAAAAATAAAAAAACAGAATTAGACCTGTTCTCCTGTATTTGTGAAGGAGCAGAAGAAGCAATTTCTCCCCAAATTATTAGACACTCTCTTCACCTTGTGTCTCATTTTCAAGAAGATTTTTTCTCAGATCATCATCTGGTTTTACCTCAGTTGCCACTCTCTTTTCTTCATTTTTACCCCATAACACACAATACAGCCCAATCATTATCAGAACTGCTCCCAATAACCTGTAATTCAAATGCAAATACACATCAATTACACTCTATCAAATGTTCTAAATCCAAAAAACGAAAAGCTATAAACTATGTTTCGGTAATGTGAACATACCCTCCAGAATACAACTGATCCCCCAGAATCAAAGCAGCCATAACAGCCACCAGAAGTGTTTGCATAGGCTGGAAAACCGCCACAAACACCGGGCCCCCTTTTTGAATGCACCATGTTTGCAGAGATATAACAACTCCAGAAGCCACCACCCCCTTAACAAACAAAGATCCCAAATCAATTTCTCGAACAAATCAGTAGCCTATAATCTCACCATCAAAAGAACTTATTCACTTACAGCATATAAGATGGTGAAAAGCTCTTCTGTTGACTGTATTTTCCAGTTGTTGAAGTCGGTTTCAACGAATGCAGCAATGACCAAGAACTGAATCAACCCGAAAAAGCAAGTGAATGAAGTGACAGTGAGTTTGGCCGGATACTTTTTGAGAACCGGAGCTTGAAAAACCATCCAAGCAGCCCATGAAAAGCAATGGCCAAGCAGAAATATGCAACCCCATCTCCAGTTGTGCATTTTCTGTGCTGATATTTCTTCTTCAAGTGTTACTCTTTCTTGCAGAAGTGGAGGCCCTTTGTATAATGTAATTACAGTTGCTCCTCCTACACTTGCTATTGTTCCTATCACTTTTGCCAGTCCATCTCTTCTCCCTATCTTTACTTCCTCCACTCTGATAACAAACAATAACACATTTCAAATTGTACCAATACATGAATCAAATGTATCTATTTGACATTGATTGAGATATATAATTACCCGAGAATAGAAGCCATGAGAAAAGTAATGGCAGGAACAGAGTTCTGCATAGCTGAAGCAAATGTTGGAGATGCATAGTACAGTCCCAGCAGATAAAAGCCTTGGTTTGCTGTGATTCTGAAAAATAATTGAACTTTAACATCAGAAGGGTAAAGGGTATCCTTAAAGTATGGTTAATTCATGTAAAGTTGTAATTTTTAACTCACCCCAGCGATGCCAGAAGAAAGAATTGGGCAAGCAAATTGAAGGTAAGAGGTGGCCTTTCCTTTCTGCAAACAATGAAAACTCTCTGTTAGATCCATATATAAATGAAATTGAGTTCAATTGATCGGTAAAAGAGACTTACTTTTCATAGAAATAGGCAAAAGGAGACAGCAATAGAAGGGCTATAATGTTCCTATAGACAGGATAAACAACTTTGCTTATACCAATGTTTAATGCAACTCTTGAAACAATGTGAAACCCTGAAAAACATATTTGTAAGCAAATTAATGCTATTACAAGTTTCATTCTCTCACTCATTTCTCTCCCATTTCCCATTTTCTTAATTTGGATTATACTACAATTGTACTGCCTTTCTCTATCTATATATAGAAAATTTCTTTGAATTTGATAGTAGATTACAAAAATAATATAGTTGGCAAATGAATCTTGCAGGGACAATGTTTGACTTAAAGTTGTGTCTCTGGCTAGTTTTGTCTCCAATCAATCATTTGATCATGAATACCAACACTTCTGTCAATACACAACTGAATTTGTGCTTTTTAAAAATTTTGTCTTTACTAAATAATTTGTTTATTCCATATGTTATAATGATTATTTCAACAGAATAGAGAATCTATGGTTGAAATTATTTTTGGAGGCAGTTGAAATATTGTTAAGGAGGGAAAATTCAAGAATTGGAATCAAGGATAGCAGCATATTAGCATGTGTAGTCAGTTCATCATTTGAGATAATAGAGATCAAATGGGTAGAGAGATAAATATTCACATGTTATATATAAGTGTATATATAATAAACATTTATTTTTTAAAACTGCATATAAATTGAACTCAGTCTTTTTGTGCATTCATAAAACCTATATTTCATTTTACTCTTAACAGTAGAAAATTGTATATTGTCACCTCCAAACCATAGATTTTAAGTGGTCGCACTTTTGTCACCTCTTTGACAACATATTTCAGCTATAAAAAAACTCCGATTAATTAGCTTTAAAGATCAAAATTGTTGTTGGATAAAAAAAAGCTATAAGAGTTTTTATTCAAATAGCAACATGAAAAAGCTGTTCCAAAGTCACGAAAATAGATTACATTTGTTATCTTTAAACGTATATAGTAAAATCATTAAAAAATGTGATTATGGTTCTTTTGTCTAGACATTCATTTAATTGGTTGGTAAAACAATCACATGCGTGCATGGTGTACCAATTATATTTTTATTATATATATATATATATATATATATATATATATATAATAAAAATTTTAAGGTGCAGAGAATTGAGTCTGGCGTTTCTTATAGTCCTCAATGAAGTCTTTATTTTAAGTTTTTCATTTGTCACATACTATTTTCCAAATAATCAACATTTGAAGCACGGAGGCTAGTTAATTTGTTTTCATATAAGATAAATAGTTACATTTACTTTATTCTCAACTATTCTAAATATTATCAAATTTTACCTACCACATTAGATATCCACTAATCCAATTTTAGAGCAACAGTTTGATGGGATGAAATCAAGCCACCTTTCAACTGTAGTTGCAGAGCCCAAAGACTTGACGTTTACTATGAGCTACTAAATAATCAACTTAGAAAATTTCTTTTCCTGCATGAAAACAAAAATCTCGTGTTTGATTTTTAAAAATTAGTTATTGTATGCGCATTTTCACAAATTTTAAAAAATAGTATTATAAGAAACCATAATTATGTCATCCAAAAATTTAAGATGATAAATGAAGGATTCATCACCTTTATTACTATGTCACTTTTGTATTAGTTTTTTTAATAAAAAAAAATCAACCGAAATCTATATATTATTTTGTTGGAGGGGTAGATGTGAAAGCTTCTTTGCTTTCGTTATTTTCTTGTATTTTTGTTATTATAGAAATATATAAAATTTAATAAGTAAATGAGTATAAAATTATAGATATTGAATTATTGTGTTATATTCCCTTGATAGCGTTCATGAACTTCTTCTCAACTTGAACAAAATTTTAGCAAAGATTAGAATAATGGAGAATATTCCTTCTCAATTTTTCCCTTAAATGTAATTGATTTAGACGGTCATGATTTATAATTAAGGTGTGATATTTATCTTAATTAAAATCAATTATATGATTTCTAATTGGCGCAACATGATAGTGTCATATCTCACTAATTGTTTGGTTTTTGAACCATGATCAAAAGTTGGATTTGGAATCTTCAATTTGGAAGTTGTAAATCATATGTTTCATTTTATTAAAGATGTTATTTTTTTTGAAATTAGTTAAATGAGATTAGCAGCCTTGGTCAGATCTTAACTAAACGTGGCTTTATTACACAATGATGTGACCTCAATGAATCTGCTCCGACCAAGAGATGGTTGCAATGGAATCTATAATGGTTTACAAACGATTTTACTCTGTTTTTCTCGTTTGCATATTCAAGGACCGAATGAGAATTCAGAGCATCAACGTTCTTTCTTGCCTCTTTGCCGTAACACAAACAAATATGAAATGCACGAACAAACCAGAATCCTGCAATCTCATGAGACCAAGGTTGTATAAACATCACTAAATACTAGTGAAAAGGGCAAGTAGCATTTATAGAGTGGAACAAAGTAGCCTTAGCACAATCTTTTCAATACAACATCACAACAATCAAACCACAATACCACAGAAACATACATTAGACACACACAAAAAAAGACCCTCTTCGTCTCGTTTCCCTTTCCCCTATACACAGCAAAAGAGAACTTCAAAAGATTTTGACCATCTAATCTGATCTTCAGCACAACCAACCTCAGCACAACCAACCTACTTGCTCTCCATGATCAACAAGTTAGCCAGTGTTACAACTGCCTCATGTGCTTAGCTGAACTATATGTTAGTCATTGCAAGAGAAAAACAACCCGCTCTTAACACTTTCAGCTTAGCACCCAGTTCACTGTAAACTACCAGTTGCTGGAATCGAGGCAGCTTGGGAGATTCCATGATGACCCATCATATTGTTCTCCAATGGCATCCCTCCCTTTACAGTTTGCTCCAATAGATGAACAAGCGACATAAATACTTCCATTCTTGTGACATCCCTGTTTGCCTGTTAAAAGATCAGCAGCATTACATCGGTTCTCAATCGCAAAGGATAAGGGTATAATTTGGCTATTATTAATAACTGTTTCAGTTTTGGACTTTAGAGTATTACCTCTACAGCAAAATGTGCCCAGATTTTGTCATTTCGAACCTCCATGACCCCCTTCAAGATAGTCAACCCCAATCCCCTGACTAAATCAGCTATCTCCAGAAACAAACCTCGTTCTTCACAGAGAATCTGTCACAAGTAGTAAGACGTGATTATAAGACAAGAAACCATTTATATAAAAATGTAATGCCAGAGTATAATTGCTCTTACAACCTCAATGTGCATCTGGCGAGGCGCACTTAAATCCTCAACTATGATTGGACAAACCGTGGATTTTGACCCGACTTCAAACCCCCATGTGGCCCCTCCCTCAAAAGGGTCCTTTGAAAGTGGCCCGCCTTCCTTGCTAATTATCTGCATATTAAACAAAAGTTATAGAAATTAAGAACAGAGAATCATAAAAAAAATCCGAAAAATCAGGTATCTATACCTTGGACTCCCCGGCTTGTTTAAGTTTGTCAGCATGTTTTGAGACACTTTGCAGGAAAAGCATATGCTTGATTGTGCGTTCAAGCAAGGCATCTATGCTACACTGTTTAAACGAATGGATGAAAGAGGATATCACTTTTCAAGAACAAAATAACCTAAAGATGGAAAATTTACAGCTGAAAATGAAACAAGTGTCCTACTTTTGCCCCATTTGGCACAAGTTCTCGAAGCTCTTTCAGTCGATCTTGGATCATTTGACGGTCTTTTGGCCTAGGTCGAGGACTCTCTCCAGGTTTCAGCCTCTTGCGAGTTGGTTCCCTAGTTTCCTCATTTTTCTTCGAATAAGCAGTTGAAACACTACTATCAGGCTTCATATTATTGGCCACCCATGAACTCAGTTGGGAACCATAAATTGATGTAATTTGGGAACAGCTTCCAGATCTTACAGAGCTAGATGCCTTGATCCCTGGTTTTTCTGAACAACTAAGAATGTCCTTTTGAACATGATCAAACATACTGGGAGCAGAGGAGCCACTGACTTTGGTCAATGTTGTCTTGCAAGAAACATTATCATCTGAGCTTTGCTTTGAAGCAGAGTGAGCCCTAGAAACCACAGCATCTAGAAGATCGTTACTACTGTTGTCTGTGAACAAGCTGCAGTCAAATAAATCAGGAGTTGCTCCCTCGACATTCGAAAAGGCCGAAGTATCTTTATCTACTTGTGAATTTTCATTTGGGCCAACAACAAGCAGACTATCTAACTTGCAGTTGAATAATCTATTTTTAAAATCTGCACCAAGAACATCATACAAGTCATCCCCAGATAGAGGTTCACCGTGTGGATCCTCAAAATCTATACACCGAAACAAATAATCATTCCCCATTTCTTCCTTTGCCATTGCTCCATTTTTGTCATTCACAAGCATCTGGGGTTCAGTACCCGAAAGGACTTGCTGATCCAATAATTTTGGAGTACTATTATCGATACCCAATCGACCAATAACAGACTGATGACTGAAAGCACTAGAATTGTATGATGAAGTTTGTTTTTTCAGCCATGGATCAGGTTTTGAAGTCAAAATTCCATCTTCAAAAACTCCATTTTTTGGTTGGTTGTGGAATGATTTGTCTGGTGTCACATTTGACATCACTTTTTGCTCAGATAGAGTACCATATGACTTGAGAAATGTGCTTTTCAAATCAATGGGACAAGATGATGAGTCAATGGAATGTTGATTATTTTGAATCTGCCTGATCACTTGAGAATCAGAAGGTTGAGAAATTGCTGGAGTTAGAGATGCAACACTCAGTTGGCTGCTTCTATTGGCTGGTAAGCAAGAAGATTGAACCATCATAGAATTGGGCATTCCAAAAGAGACAGGTAACCCGATTCTCTCATTGGATTCCTTTACTAGGTTGTCTGAAAAAAGAGCTCCAGGGACGCATCCTAATTGCAGCATTAAACTCTTCACATTATCCACAAATCCCATATTCTCCGTTATCTAAATCACAGTAACATAGTATCATTAACAAAACTCCAAACAACTCAAAACTTGCCAAACTTAAAGGTGAATGAAACTACAGAGTAGGGGAAGAACTAACTGTCAAGTAAGAACCAAGTTGAACTACACCATGAGGAGTCGGTATGACTGTAACTGTCTGCAAATCAAACAAGAAAAAAAATTCGCAAAAAACAGTATTTGGCAATTGAAAGAGCATCTGTATTTCGGGAAAATCTCAAACCTGCATGCCTCCTGAAAATTGGTCACAAATCTCCCCTGTAACCTCTGGTGGATGAGAACTTCCAGTGTAAGTTTTAGCAAGGATCCACTCATGATTACCCGTAAATGCAGCTCTACCAACTATTCTG
>CAOJBJ010086064.1:0-10263 GCA_948291685.1 Euphorbia celastroides
TCTCTCAAACACTCTCTAGCCTTATCTTCTTCTCCCCCATAGCCGTTTTCTCTCAAATTTCCCCTCTTTTCTTCTCCCCCTTTGCTTGAAGGGTCCAAAAATGGCTTCTTCAGTCATAGGGGTTTCTTCAATTTTCCACAACCCATCCATTGAGCTCTCTAGAAGGAACAACAATACTCAAATCCCCAACTTACCCACTTCTTCTTTTCCCCTCAATTTGCCTGATAAACCCCATTTTAACTCTTTGGTGGCCAATGGTGGGGGAAGACAAGGTGCTGCTTTGGTGGTTCATTACAGTAAAAATGGGCAGCCTTTTGTTCCTTCTGCAATTGCTACCCCCAATTCTGTTCTCAGTGAAGAGGCTTTTAAAGGGCTCGGCGGACAGCTTTCGGGTTTTGAAGATGGTGATAGCAGTGGTGGGGAGTATGAGAGTGGTGGTGAGGATGGTGAAAGTGGTGTTGAGAGTGATGAACTTGCTATTTCTAAATTGGGTTTGCCGCAGAGACTTGTGGATTCTCTTGAGAAACGTGGGATTACTGAGCTTTTTCCCATTCAGGTAGCTTATTTAGTTCAATTGAGCTTATTGCTTTGTGCCATGGCTAAGGGTGAAGTGAAAGTGTATGTCTTGGCTTGTTTATGATTCTATTTTCTGATTGGGTATTGCTTATTGAGTTCATTTCTCGGTTCCATATGTAGGAGAGTTGAACATTTTTGTTATTATATTGGATTGTATTCTTGTTTTTTATTAAGTTTTTCTGTTTCAGTTACTTGGTAATGGCAGAAGAGGCATGGTTGGAATTGAAACCTTATTAATTATCATGTTGAGTTAATTTCTGTTTGCCGTATGAGACTGTTAAAAGTTGGTATTTTGACTCCTCATTTATAATGTTTTCTGGAATTATGCTCGTTAATTGTCGGTCTATTGAGTTCTAATCCAAGAGAGATGTGAAAGTTTGTGTCTATTTTCTGTTTTGCCAATGCTTGTTGATGGATACTGAAATCTTGCTGCTTCAATGATTTATTTTTAGTTGAGCTGATTTCCATCTTTTTCTTACTGTTTTTGAACTCGGCAGAGAGCTGTTTTGGTACCAGCATTACAAGGTCAGGATCTAATTGCCCGAGCTAAGACTGGGACAGGGAAGACACTCGCCTTTGGTATCCCCATTATTAAACGCCTTACCGAAGAAAACGAACAAGCTGGTTCCCACAGGTACTAATCAATCCGAATCTTAAAGCTGGACTAAAAAAACGTTTTGGATTTGTTCTATTTAAGCGTATCGTCTCTCTTTTGATATTTACAGGCGAACCGGTAGGCTTCCAAGAGTACTTGTCCTTGCTCCAACCCGAGAGCTAGCAAAACAAGTGGAAAGAGAAATAATGGAGTCCGCCCCTTACTTGAACACAGTTTGTGTATATGGAGGGGTTTCCTATATAACACAAAAGAACGCTCTCACTCGAGGTGTTGATGTTGTTGTTGGAACTCCAGGCCGAATCATAGACTTGATTAACAGCAACAGCCTCAAATTGGGAGAAGTTGGATATTTAGTCCTCGATGAAGCCGATCAGATGCTTTCATTTGGTTTCGAGGAGGATGTGGAAGTAATTTTGGAAAATCTTCCCTCGAAAAGACAGAGTATGCTCTTTTCAGCAACTATGCCTACTTGGGTGAAAAAATTGGCCCGAAAATATCTGGACAACCCGCTGCAAATCGATTTGGTGAGCCCCTTATCGATTTTACTGAATTTTTTCGGAATTTGAATTCAGTACACTAATTTTCTGGTACATTTATTAGGTCGGTGAACGAGAAGAAAAACTGGCAGAGGGAATCAAGCTATATGCCATATCGATTAATGCTTCATCAAAGCGGAGTATTCTTAGTGATCTTGTTACTGTATGTGACAGCATAACCTCGAATTAAATTGTAGTATTGTACTTAAATCTTCTATAATTGCAATTAGTTGAGATTTTTTTTTGCACCGGTAGGTCTATGCTAAGGGTGGGAAGACCATTATATTTACTCAGACAAAACGAGATGCTGATGAAGTGTCACTGGCATTGTCAAATAGCATAGCTTCAGAGGCGTTACATGGAGATATATCTCAGCATCAGAGAGAAAGAACCTTAAATGGCTTTCGACAGGGAAAATTCACTGTACTTGTTGCCACTGATGTGGCAGCTCGAGGGCTCGATATCCCGAATGTTGATTTGGTATGTCAATGAAATCTATTAGGCCTAGGATTATTTTTCCAGCTGCTATCCCAAAAATTTGCTCTTCCAAAATTTTCCTAAAGTAACTAAGTTTAGCCTCGAACAACACATTCTGCCCCTTCATACTAATTACTTAGGAGCTCGTTGATTGTGCTTTCCCAAGTCCAAAATCTGCTCCATTTAGGGAATACTTGAAAATGGAGCTTTTCGGGTCAACAACTTGGGAAAGCAACCCCAAAACAGCAAGCATGTTCCAAACATTGAGGCTTTTTTTTCCCCTTTTGTTCAGGTTATCCACTATGAACTTCCAAATGATCCTGAAACTTTTGTGCACCGATCGGGCCGAACTGGGAGGGCCAGAAAAGAAGGTACTGCCATTCTAATGTTCACAAGCAATCAAAGGAGGACGGTCTTTTCGCTTGAGCGTGATGTGGGGTGCAAATTTGAATTTGTTAGTCCACCCTCAACCGAAGAGGTCTTGGGCTCATCAGCCGAGCAAGTGGTTGCTACTTTACATGGAGTTCATCCCGAGTCTATTCAATATTTCGCCCCGACAGCTCAGAGATTGATAGAAGAGCAAGGGACTAGTGCTCTTGCTGCTGCACTTGCTCATTTGAGTGGATTTTCCCAGCCTCTTTCGTCCCGCTCTCTTATTAACCATGAGCAGGTAATCTCCTCAAGTTTTTTTTTTTTCCTTTTGGTATTGATTTTAATACAAGAAACAATTATATTAAGAGCCAGTTTGGGATTATTTTCAGGGATGGATAACATTGCAGTTGACTCGTGACCCGACTTTCTCTCGAGGCTACCTGTCTGCTAGATCTGTGACCGGTTTCCTTTCCGATGTTTACACTCCTGCAGCTGATGAAGTCGGGAAAATACACCTGATTGCCGACGAGAAGGTATTATATTGCATAATATTGCCTGTACTTTTCTTGCTCTTTAGTGTTTCCATTTGCCTAAATGAGCACGTGATGCTTGTTGTATTAGGTCCAAGGGGCTGTCTTTGATCTCCCAGAAGAGATTGCAAAAGAGTTACTGAATATGGAAATATCACCCGGAAACACCATTTCAAAAATCACGAAGGTCATACTCCGATTTTAATTCACCATCTCGATTTATTTCTCAACAAGATGAGTAATGAGAGGTTTTTATTTGCTTGTTTGCAGTTGCCTTCATTGCCTTCATTGCAAGATGATGGGCCCCCGAGTGACAACTATGGCCTGTTTTCTAGCAGGGACCGGTCTTCAAGAGGCAGCAGGGGCAGTGGAAGGGGCGGTCCAAGAGGTGGAAGGGGTGGTCCAAGGGGCTGGGGTGGCGGTGGTGGTCGGGATTCAGATCTCGAGGACAATTCCTTCAGGCGCGGTGGCCGGAGCTTTTCAAGAAGTGGCGGTGATGATTGGCTGGCAGGCGGTAGAAGTTCTAGCTGGTCTTCACCTAGGGGCGGCTCTTCGCCTAGGGGCAGGGCTTCACCCCGAGACAGGTAAGCAAGAAAAATACAAACTTTTTTTCATATGGTCAATGATTTTTTGGAAGTAAATAAGTAATGTCGATATTTCTATTCACTTGACAGGAGTTATGGGGACGGGGGCAGGAGCTCCGGGGGTGCTTGTTTCACCTGTGGGAGGCCGGGGCACAGAGCATCAGATTGTCCTAACAAGTTAGATTTTTAGCTTATTAACTCAAAAACTTAAGAGGGCGGTACCGTGCTATATATTCTGCAAACTAAGCATTCCCAGGAGTTGTCAAAGCTGATTTTTGGTTTGTCACATAGAATGTGGCAATCTGTAATCCGGCGATTAGAAGGAGTAGACGATTATATTGAAATTTGTTTCAGCAAAGACATGGTTGAGCCTTTGATTATGTTCAGGTTCTAGCCACAGTTGGGCTCTAATCTTCACCCATTTATCATAGTCAATAGTTGATGGCTGTTATTTGTTGATGTTCCACTTTGAGACTACTTCAACTATCTTTGTATAATTCTGAACTTTTATATTGTTTAGGTATACAAAACATTACAATTCAAGCATCTGAAATAAGATGTACTTCACATTTTTGCTCTTCTTCACGAGAAGAAAATTTATCCTACAGATATTCTGAATTTGCACATCAAAATCACACAACATGAGCTGAAAAAAGGGGAGATTTTCAATTCAAATACAAGCAAAATGATCAATTTGGGCTATGTTTTTTTCAAGTTATTTCTCATCCAAATCAGTACTTATTCAATAAGTTTCAATTCATTTCCATTACTTATTCAATAAGATTAACTTATTGATTAAGTTTCAGTTTAGTTTCACTCAATCTAATTCGGTTCCATTCAGTCAAGAGAGTCTCACTTTATTAGCTTGTCAAAATGTTATTCCAATTTGACACTAATAAGTGGAATGAAGTAAACTTCATGTGTTATTAATAGACATGTATGTATCCAACCATTTTTTTTTGGCACATTTCACACGTTTAGTCCAACATGCCACGTGATTTATGTATCTTATGCAATAAAATCAAGTAATGTAATCGGATAAAGTTGCATTATTCCATGACAGTCATCCCAAACATATCTTAATATGTTTTTATCATTCCCCTTCTTAAAATATGTACTTTGTATTTTGTAACATAAAATAATATGAATCATACATAATAAAATCCATATTCAACATTTGATCTCCAAAACTCTATTTTGATCTCCCCCTTCTCCCGCCTCTTCACATTCCCTCTATTTTTCTCGTCTTCTCTGCCTCCGGCCACCGCCACCACTTCGAGGTACGCCGCTCACTCACATTTGCTTCTTTACTTGTTTGATTGGAGTTCTGAAACTGGATTTTGCGAAGCTTTGGAAGTTTTATTCTGTGCTTGTTCATTACTTGCTTTGGATTACTTGATCGGCCTGAAACTCTAAATACTAGCTTTTCCAGTAACCGTTTCCCCCTCGGAAACTAGAACCTAGGGTAGTGTTAGCGTTTTCCGGTGTGATTTTTTGTTTCATTTGCGGTACTGTGTTTTGATTAACAATATACTGATCTAGCTTGTGTTATTTGGATTCCCCTTTTGCTCTTCTTTGTGCCCTTTTGCTAGATTTCATTTGGCTTCCCCTCCTGCTCTTCTTTGTGTTTGTTTTCAGATGTCATATTCAGAGCAAGAAAGAGATAGCCAAGCTATGGTTTCAGGGATGGGAGACAGCGAGGATGCTGAACTAGCTGGAATTCACAAAATCTTAGCACGTTTTGTAGTTAGTGCGGGGCTCCGATTTGACATGGTTGAATCAGGATCGTTCATCGATTTCGTGCATTCGCTTAACCCTAAGTTTAAACTTCCATCAGTGCTGTCCATGTACAAAATTTGCTACCAGATATATTTGGACGAGAAGTTGAAACTGCAGAATTTCATGAAATCGAATTGCCAAAGTGTTTGTTTGTCTATTGATGCTTGGAATTCCCCTCAACAGTTAACCTACATGGCCATCACGGGTCACTTCATTGATGAAGACTGGAAGTTGCAGAGAAAACTTTTGAGCTTTCTCCTGAATGATTTTTCATCCGATTGAGAAACCGGGGATGTAATAGAAGAGTGTTTGGTTGAGTGGGGGATTAAGAAGGTGTGTACTATTACAATGGAGAGTACTAGTTCGAATGATGATACCATTGTCTACTTAAAAGATAAGTTAATTGAGAAGGGAATCGGATTTTCAGGCTGCAATTACCTTCAGGCAAAGTGCATTGTCCGGTTGATAAACTCGGTTGTTGTTGAAGCTCGAGAGAAGGCAAAGCTATCGGTGAATCGGGTGAGGGATGCAGTTGATTATGTAAAGTACTGTCCTAGCAGGGTAAGGAGATTCAAGAAATGTGTTGAGGATGAAAAAATCGAAGGCACAGA
Source organism: Euphorbia celastroides (assembly GCA_948291685.1). NCBI lineage: Eukaryota > Viridiplantae > Streptophyta > Magnoliopsida > Malpighiales > Euphorbiaceae > Euphorbia > Euphorbia celastroides. Next base: position 6,082 of record CAOJBJ010086064.1, read on the forward strand.
TCGAATGCTTTCGGATTTGACTCACATGTGGAACTTCACTTATGTGATGGTGTCCAGAGCCGAAAAATATGAGAAGGCATTTGATAGGTATGCAGAACAAGTTCCAAAATTCAAACTTGCAATTGATGATGGCTGGCTTAGTACATTGGATTGGTCTGTTGTTCGACAGTTGGCAGTTGTCTTAAAACCTTTTTATAACATTATGTTCAACATTTCGAAATCTTCAAACCTCACATCGAACAACTTTTGGGCAGACATAAGTGATTTGTATGCAATTTTCTCAGAGTGGCAGAATGGTGATGATTTGGAGTTACAAGCTATAGCTGAGAAAATGAGGATGAAACTCGAAGAGTACTTTGGAAGCTATGAGAAAATGAACAAGATTGTTTACATAGCCTCGGTTCTTGACCCTCGTTGGAAATTCGAAGTTCTGGAATATTCTTTCAGCTAAATTTATGGGGAAGAGAAAGGCGGAGCTTTGTTTAAAGATGTAAAGGAAGCAATGCTCGAGTTGTTTAATGAGTACAAGAGTATTGCTCAACATCAAGCTGTTGTTGTTAACCAGTCAGATTCGAAAACCGAATTTCCATGGCATTATATAAGAAGTGGAAGCTAGAAAGGGAGGGGGAGAAAACCGAGCTTGATGCATACCTCAATGAGCCAACAGAAGATGACAAAGATGGTTTCGATGTGTTAGAATGGTGGAAAAGCAATTCGGGAAAATTCCCGATCCTTTCACACGTGGCTAGAGACATTTTGGCAATCCCTAAATCGAGTGTTCGTCCGGACTTCACATTCAACATTGAGGAGAGGATGCTCGAGGAGTTTAAGGCTGATTGGGATTATGAGGTTTTACAGGCTATGATGTGCGGTCAGGATTGGCTGCCAGGGTCGCCTCTTGAAGAAAATTCTTTCGAACAGTTTGAAGAGGATGACACTGTTGATGAGGGTATGCTCATGAACTTTCCAATCTCGATATTCATTGTTTGATTACGTGTTTTTTTTTTGTTATGTTTGTTGTGTTGTTGGTTTTGTTCTTTGATGATTTCCGGGTTTTGAATTTGCAGAACTTTGTGCCCTTTACAGAGCTTGAGTTATTTGGATTCGCCTTTTGCTCCTCTTTGTGCCCTTTTTCTAGTTTCCATTGTGTGTTTGTTTTCAGATGTCTGATTACGGGCAAGAAAAAGGTTGCCAAGTTGCAGCAATTCCAAGTGCTGAACATGAATTAGAAGAAATTCACAAAAGTATAGCGCGTTTTGTAGTTAGTGAAGGACTCCCATTCGAAATGGTTGAATCGAGAGCTTACATTAGGCTGATGTATACCCTTCGCCCTAAGTTTGAACTACCGTCAGTGCTGTCCCTTTCGAATCATTGCTACCAGTTGTATTTGGATGAGAAGTTGAAGCTGCAGAATTTCATGGAATCGAATTGTCAGAGTGTTTGTTTGTCTACCGATGCTTGGAATTCGCCCCAAGGGGTGACTTACATGGGGATTACAGCTCACTTCATTGATGAAAACTGGAAGTTGCAGAGAACAGTTTTGAGCTTTCTCCCGAATGATTTTCATGGGGGTGAGGAAATCGGGAATGTGATTGAAGAGTGTTTGGCTGAGTGGGGGATTAAGAAGGTGTGTGCTATTACAATGGAAAATACTAAAACTGATGATGATGCCAATGTCTACTTGAAAGAGAAGTTAGTTGAGCAAGGGATCGGATTTTCGGGTTGCAAGTACCTTCAAGTGAAGTGCATTGTCCGAATGATAAACTCGGTTGTTGTTAAAGTTCTAGAGAAAGCAAAGTTGTCGGTGAATCAGGTGAGGGATGCGGTTGAGTATATTAAGTGCTGTCCTAGCAGGGTAAAGAAGTTCAAGAAGTGTGCTGAGGCTGAAAAAATCGAAAGTACCGATAGGTTGCTTTCGGATTTGAATCACATGTGGAACTTCACATACGTGATGTTGTCCAGAGCTGAAAAGTATGAGAAGGCATTCGATAGGTATGGGAAACTTGATCCAAATTTCAAATTTTCTAGTTCTTTAGACTGGTCGGTTATTCGGCGGTTGACTGTTGTCTTGAAACCGTTTCATAACATTCTGTTGAACATTTCGAAATCTCTGTATGTCACATCGGATAACTTTTGGGCGGACATAAGCGATTTGTATGCGATCTTTTCGGAGTGGCAAAATGGGGATGATTTGGAGTTGCAAGCTATTGCAAAGAAAATGAGGCTGGAACTCAAGGAGTACTTTGGAGGCTATGAGAAAATGAACAAGATCGTTTACATTGCCTCGGTTCTTGATCCTTGCTGGAAATTCGAGGTTTTGGAGTACTCTTTCAGCCAAATTTATGGGGAAGAGAGAGGCGGTGCTTTGTTTAAAGACGTAAAGGAAGCAACGTTCGAGCTTTTCAATGAGTACAAGAGTATCGGTCAACATAAGGTTGTTAACCAATCGATTTCATGTTCTAATGAAGGTCCAAGCCAAGAGCGAAAGAACATTTTTATGGCTTTGTATAAGAAACAAAAATTAGAAAGCGATAGTGAGAAACCTGAGCTGGAAGTATACCTCAATGAGCCAATGGAAGAAGACAAAGATGATTTTAACGTGCTAGAATGGTGGAAATGCAATTCCGGAAAATTCCCTATCCTTTCACGCATGGCGAGAGGCATTTTGGCGATCCCTAAATCGGGGGTTCGTCCCGACTTCACATTCAACACAGATGAGAGGATGCTGGAGGAGTTTAAGGGTTACTTGGATTGCGACATTTTACAGGGTATGATGTGCAGTCAAGACTGGCTTCGAGGGTCGCCTCCTGAAGCGGTTTCTCTTGAAGAGTATGAGGAGAATGAAGTTCTCGGAGAGGGTACGTCGATCGACTTTTCAATATCAGTATCTGTTGTTTATATATATATGTTTTTCTGATTATATTTGTTGTCTTGTTAGTTCTGTTCCGTGACAATTTCTCGCGTTTTTTGAATTTTCAGAATTGGGAGCTGTTGAACTTGGCTCGAGATGGGGGAGGATAGAGTGGTGATTGATGTTTTGTTGATGTTAAAGGATTCAATTTTTCGGATTATGCTCATGTTCTCTGGTGTAGTTAGTGTTTTTTTAGTGTTTTTAGTGAACTGTAAGAGGATTCTGTGGTGTATTTTGATGTGATGTGTTAGCTGTGGTTTTTTGATGCTCAAATCTCTAGACATTTTGGATCTGTGTTTGATTAAGTGAACCCATTTGTGAAATCTTTCTGCTGTTACGTTTTTGTGAAGGAATTTTCAGATAGAAAGAGTAGTATTTGATTGCAAAGGGAAAAATCCGGTCACATGAGAAATAGAACCCGAGATTTCCAGCTTAAGCAACCAAAGGCACATTGAGATGTGTCTTGCATATCTTGATTGACTCAACTTTTGTTAGATCTCAGAAATATGATGAATGCATTGTGATGATTTTTTATGTTACTTGTATTTTGATTGAATAGAAAACTCTTTGGAGCTTTTATTGTGTTTCATGATTCGAAGAAGCTGAGCAACTCAACAAATCAAAAACTACATATAGGTATTTTAAGTCCAAAAGAAAAGCTTCCATAAGCTAATGAAAAGTAAGACGAGCATGTGCCTTTTTTTTTGTAATTGTTTAGCTTTGATTTTAAACTCCATGATTTTCCTGCAAATGAGTACTCAGTATATGGGTTTTTGGCGAAGGAGTAGATGTTCCATGGATTTCGATTTCCAGTGAAAGAGCAGTTATTCCGGAGAAGTTGTAGTAGAGGTGTTCACGGGCCGGGCTACTCATCCGGTCCGGCCCGAACCCGCTTAAAATGGACGGGTTTGGATATGTCTTTTAATATAAAGCCCGGTCCGAGCCCGAGCCCGTAAAAGCCCGAAATTCTATGGACCGGACTTGGTTTTTATATAAATACCCGAGCCCGGCCCGACGAATAAAAAATATATTTATTCTGTATTTTTTATATTATATTTAATAGTTTATATGTTAATTTTAACATTAATTTACTAAAATACTAACTAAACTTTTAAGAATTTTACTATAATATATGTTTAGATGTAAAATTTATATAAAATTTTATTTTTTATAATTTATTTAACAATAAAATAAAATAAAATTATTAACGAGCTTTGAGCCTGACTTGGATTGGCATTTTTAATCAAAAGCCCGATGAGCCCGGCCCGAGC
>CAOJBJ010086286.1:0-10536 GCA_948291685.1 Euphorbia celastroides
AAGGAGGTTCGGTTTACGTTTTCAATTGAAAATACACATTACCTGTAAATTATACTAAAATTTTCCTGGATTAAAGAAGTAAAGGGTGGGATATAAGGGTGAAATTTTGAGTGACTTGCAAATTAGTAATAATGAAGCAAAAGCTAAGCAATATACCAATTACTTCTTTTGAGTTAGTTGTCAATTATGCGTGTGATAATGCTGAATGGATCAGAGCATCATTAAATTGTTGTTGTAATTTAATAATAAAATCAATTTTATGCTTCTTAAATTAATTATAATAGTTAATAAAGATGCTTAAGTGGTACTATCAAATCCTATATATATAATATGAGCTGTTTTGGACTGAAGAGAGAGAGTTTGAGAGAGAAAAGGGCACTATGGTCATAGTCACTTAGTTGCTTGCTGCCAGCCTTGAATCTGCTATGCCAAAATCCATGTGAGATTGTACTATTGTTTGTTATAAAATTTGTATATTTTATTTATTTTTAACTCATCCATAAAAACCCTTTAGAATACTATATGAATTCTGAAGGAAATTGAAACAATTTGACAGGTTTAACTTTTTTTAGTTAAACATTTAGTTATAATTTGCGACAATTTATATTGTTTATTTGGCCATCTTGAATACTTGAGGATATCTGTAATATCAAAGAAATAACACCAACTTGGACAATAAACAATAACAATTTAACTAGACAAGTTTTTAGAATTTTCATTTCAATAATACTAGCCTTGTATTGACTTTTTATATACATTTAAGTGACATAATATGAAGTAAAAAATATTTTCAGACTGCACATTTCAAGGTGGCGAGAAGGAAACGGTGAGATCTGTTTTCAAAAATTCACTGATAACACCCTTATAGATAAAAGCACACAATTAGTAACTCTGCTTCCAAAAAAAAAATCTCTATCAATAATTCTGTTAAGTTGTTATTGCCACATTTTCTACCCTAAATATCCAAATAATGTAATTTAAAAATTTAACATTTTTTTTTTCTTTTCTCGAATAATACGTTATTCTTTATGCTTCAAAGTTCAAACCCATTTATCAAGATGTGGAAAATGAGTGAGGTGAGTATTATAATTTCCTCTAGGAATTCATCATGTGGTGAAGATTTAGTTTACACCCTCATTAGTCAACGCCTACTCTTTATGTTTATTGCTCTATATTGCCTTCAGGGAATATTCTTTTTTCAAATAGTAAATTATTACTGAAGCAATATCGGAATCTCAATTTGTTAGCCTGTGGAATAAAATGTGCTTTATATGGATGAAGCAATTTTGGATCGTGTGAAAACTTTGTAATGTTATATACTAATGCTAAATAGATGTGCAATATTGTTGTTAAGACATCCAGTTATTTAGGAATTGTTTGTTATATTGATGAAATAATTAGGTATTTTTCGTAACTCCTAAAATTATATTGCAAATCAAGGTTATTGTTGAACCAGTCTCGCTGATACCGAAAGTCACGCTGAAGATAGTTTTGCTTTGGTTTAAAGGAACTCTCAGCGAAAGAAGTCCGTCAACAAAGCATATTGGAGAAGCTCACTGAGAAGAATGCCGCTAAGATGGACATACGCGCTGACAAACAATTAGTTTTGTCTTATGTTCACATGTCTGGTTCCGACAAAAAGTACATCGCATTTAATGCGGTCCAAGGAAAAGACAAGCGCGGATTTAATGCACTCTGAAAAAGTAGGAGGCGGGAAGGAAAACACGGAATGGTGCTCCTGACACCCAGGAAACACGCAGTACCTAATTCCGGTAAAAAGCAATCTTGATAACTGCTACACCAATCAAAATCCAACAACTCAAGGTCTACGCCCCAAGATTTCAGAAGTTGCAGTAAACTGATCTCCGAGAATTCAAAAGCTACCAATAGGATATTATCGTTGTGAGTAACGTTAAGAAAATATCTAACCTCTGTTAAAGAAATTCTAAATGGTCTGAAAACAACGGTAACATTTCTCCGGCTATAAATAGGAGAATAGAAGACGAAGAAATGTTGACGAAAAGACGAAACAACGAATAAACGAACGAACGAATATCTGCGAAAAACTTACAAGTCTCAAAGAATTCTTACTTGAGAGAATAGCTAGCAACAGTGTGATTTAATATCTGTTGTAATCTCTTTTCACTCCTTGTGAGAAGTAGAAAATCTTATTTTTCGTTGTAAAGTGAGTTAACTGTTGGAGAGGGTATCCAACAGTTGGGTTAGAGAATAGGAGATAGAGGAGGGTACTCAATCTCTGTAAAACTCTGTAAGAAGGCTTCTCCGCCGACAAGGAGTCACTAGTAGATTAAAGCTCGGAGAGGGTATCCGGGGACTGGAGTAGGCATGGGCTGCCGAACTAGGATATATCGGGCTGGTGATTTCGCTTACTTTGTTTTTACATTACTAACCCACTGAAAACTCAGCTTCGCTGACATTTCAGTGTGCATTCATAAAAGCATTTAAAAACAATCACTGAAAAAGCTCGCTGGGACTTAACATTCTCAACGCACCTGTGTCAGTATCAGCGAAGATACTTCGTCGCTGATCATAAGGGGTAAAAAACAAAAAGGATTTTTAAAGACTGCATTTAAAACGTTTTTAACGCTAAAAAGTCATTCACCCCCCCTCTGACACGTGTTATATTGCCCAAGGGGACCAACAAGTGCAATAAGTTAATTATCACTTTTTAAAGTTTAGCATACTGACTGACAAAAATGGACAAGTTCAACGGGATAATTATGCATTTTTACCAAATTTTTTTGGATCAATAGATCGAGGCAATACACTTGTATGTTAGTACATGCAGTCATGATCGCAGCCATTAATAAGCTAACCGTTTTGAAAAGTCACACTCAATTATTAATGAGTTGATATAGGAATCCAAACATGCAAATTTCAAAATGACAAACAATTATCATTGCACCCAATAAGAGTAAAAAAAAAATCATATGTCGAGTTGGTGTTTCTTTACTTTTGAGATAACTAAAAGCAGTTACACCGTATAAATAGTAAAATAAAGAGTCTATTTGGAGCTGCTTTTTCAAATTGTTTTTCCTAAAAGTTATATTTTGAAGTTTTTCCTAAAAGCAGCAGATTATTGTTTTGGAAAAACTGTTTTGGCAGTTTTCAACTTTTTCATATAAATGATCAAAATGCACTGTCAAAATCGAAAAAATGATATTGTATGAAAAGTTTGGGATACCAATTTTTAGGGACAACGGCTCTAATAGCAATGCTAACAGGCCCAAAGAATGCACTTGAGAAAAAAAGGGAGCAACTGACATGAATGATTAAGAATTATAGTGGCCTTCCGAGATTTAAAATCACTTTTATGTATATAAAAAAAGAGTTATGTATGCCTTATTCTTCTTTAAAAAGACGATGGTATCGGATTTAAGAGAATCACTAATTTACGATAAAAGCTAACTTCATCAGACGAAAAGTGAAACGCATTAAAATGTAGGGCCAATTTGGTCCAGTCGCCTGAAACCGTCTTTTTGAAAATCTTCATACAATTGTTAATCGTATCTTTTAGGCTGAAAGTTGCATCAGTTCAGGCCCGAATGGGACCATGGACATAGAGATTGGTCATAGTCATTGTCGCCAAATTTTATAGGGGAGAGCACTAACTAGACTTGTGGATACAATGTAGCCTTAACCTTCACAACATCCTAAATTTCATTTTTCCTTTGTATTTTTCTCTTATGTACCATGTTGATTCTCATTTTATTCAATTTTCCAAATCCAATAGGGTTTCTCATTCCATTTATGATAATGTCATAAATTTATCTTTCCAATGTTTGCGCTCTACAAGGAGAGAGCATTTGGTTTTATCGGACGAACCTAACTGAATAGTTTGAACCGAATTGCTTCAATTAAAGTAGATTTTGCAAGAATGAACATTCAGTAAAAATTATAATAGAACATCGGTATTGAAATAACTCGGTTCGATTCGATTGAACCGAATGCTCACCTCACGTTTTAATGATTTGTTGGTATATATATGGAACACAGAGCCATTCAAAAAGTTTTTAGAGCCGTCCAAATCCATTTGTGATATTTACCGAGCTTAAAGTAAGAAACTTGCTTCATAATTAATCAATAATTGAAAACTTGTTGCAAATTGCGGCTATAACTACACATGGGACTTGAAAGTTCTCGAGCTTAGTTTGCTTTAGCTAAGGAACAAAAATACAAATTTTGTATGGATAAACATATAATTGATGGGGAAAAAAACAAGGAATTATTTCTAAGCTAACTAACATAATATTTACACATACAATGATTCAAAAATGGGATTTTTTCTTTTGAATTTTTAATGTGTATATATCCAATGTTGTGTGGAGTCAAATGAATCATCACATCGGATTTTGTAAGTTTGCAACATTACATATGCAAGAAATAAATAGAAAAAGTGAGGAAGTCACTATAAGAAATCGTATTATATGTGATAACAAATTGAGTGTCACAAAAAATATTGTCACAACAACTTGATTACACGTTACAACAAAGTTTTTGTTATCACAAAAAATTTAATTGTGACACATATTTCAAAGTTGACACAAGTGGGTATTTGATTTTCGTGACAATAATTTATACTTGTAACTTTTATTTTACCGTGACAACAACAATTGTAACCAAAAATTTGCTTACATGTTACAACATAAATTTGACTATCACAAAAAGCCCTTCTGTGACAAGTCAAAATATATTGTCACCAAATAATTCTATCAAGTGTGACAATTTTTTTTTGTTGTAATTAAATATTTTTGTGACAGCTAAATAATGAAACTAAAATTTTTTTTACGTGACAAGAGTTTATTGTGGTCACAGTATGACCTTTGTGACATTTTAACAGTCACATACATTTTTAATTTGACTTTTCTTTTTAAATAACATATAATATATACGTGTGATAATTTTTTTACTGAATGATGTAGTCTATTAAATCAAATCAGAATCAATAACAGCTCTAATCTAAGGTGGATAAATCTCTTACATGTCGAAGAATCAGCTGCTCTAACTAACAATTGTGCAACATGATTCTATAAATAATAATTTTTATGTTTTGATTTTCAATTACAATATTTTTTAAGGTCATGAAAATTATATGTCAAACAATTTTCATTTGTGGATATTAACAATGTAAAATAAGAAGGAATCATGAATTATCATCATAAATAATTATTCATTCATTAATAATTTTGAATAATTAAAATAGTCTTATCATATATTTTGTTAATTATATAATATTTTTAACAATAATACATGATGAGAAAATTGTCTTCCGAGGTTTCCCAACCAAGTATGTCTCTTCTTTTTCGATTTTAGGTATGAGTTGATGGATGATTACGTTTATGCACAATTTTTATTTTTTTTTATTATGGATGATTCCTGCGATTATAGATCTCGATTTTATGCTGGCGTGTGAAATCCTAAAGGCCCCTGATTTGGGATTTTGTCAATTGAGAGGCGAAATTCGGATGGTATGTTGAAATTTTGATTTACTAGCTCATATTTCTCTGTGTGTTTAGGTTATGACTTCATTGATTCTTGTTTTTTCATGAATACTTTCTTCAGTTATTACATGCTTTCTTTTCAATAATGAATAATGAGATAAATTAGCTCTTTTGTTCAATAATCATTTCCTGTTGAGTTTGTAATTTGAAATCGCTACGAACTTTTAGTTCACCAGGTTTAGTAACTAGGCTTTGTTAAGCTCGTATTTTATGTTAGTAAAGTTCAAGTACATATGTTGTTACCTTACTTGACGCTTGAGTTAAGTTAGATGAAAATGACAAGTGTGTGGTAACAATTGTAATGTTTCTTTTTGCCAAATTGAAAAGGTAGTTTCCATGTTTTTATAACTGAGAGTTATACAATCTCATGAGTCGTTAATTGACCTTTGGAAGATGTTAGTGCATTGTGAAAGATATTACATTTAGATGTGATTATACAGGTATGTTATAATATCTTATTAATTTGGCCTAATGCATCGGGATTCTCTCAGATTGTCCCGATTTGCCGTTGCTCCCCTGAATATGATAATCTCAGATTGATCAGACTAGCTTTTTCACGGCGGCGATGGCGGTGCTGATTTCTTGTTGAAGGGGAATGGGTTTTTTTTGGTTGTGGGATGATGGTGAAAGAAAACTTGAATCGGGTATATGGGTATTCAGTTTTCAAAAACGGGTATCTACTCTCTTGAAAAGTCAAGGTCTTGCCACATCAGCGCCACGTAGGCTCTAGGGAGGTCGAAGGCATGGTTCAAAAAAGTTTAGGGGGGTGAGAGGGACACTTGATAGTTCAGGAAGGCGAGGGCAAATCGGGACAATCTCAGAGGAGTCCCGATGCATTAGGCCTATTAATTATTACCATATAAATTGTCACACATTTTCAGTTGGATTGTAAAAGTATGTTATAATATCTTAGTAATTAGTATTGCAGGAAAATATGCTTTTTATATAGGTTATTTTCAAAGAAAGATAACATGCGTTAAAATGCGTATTTGTATCATTTTTAGGGCATCCTAATCTGTAAGATTTAGCTTTAGTTCCTTATCATTGGTCTCCAAGGTAGAGCGAGTTGGATCGAGTTCTATATTCCTAACTTCAGATTCTATTTAAAGGGCTTTACATTATTTCATGTACATTTAACTAATTGTCCTATATAATTGGTAATGTGTTTGAGCATTCTCTGTTGTCTCATGTACATCATCTATGCATTTTTACATCCCTTTTGCTTTTTTATTGTATATTTGATCTGTCTCCAATTCGGTTAGAGATGAACTTTGACAATTTTGAATCTATACTTTTATTAGATGGTAGGAGGGGTGTTGATTTACCGCTTAAGGTAGAGGCATTGTTGGAATTTTGTGTTCGACAAGTGGCAGTTCACAAGTGGTAGCTCACATTTCCCTGGAAATCAAGTGTGTAAAAAGATTAGTATTATACTGGTTGACCCTCTATACTTGAATTGGTTGTGTTTTTTACTTGACATGCACACTGCCCCATGTACATTTATCTATATGAATTGGCTGTGTTTTTTACTAGACATTTTATATGTTTCACACTTATTAAAAAACCATAACATGAAATGAGTGTAGAGTTGGAAGAAGAATTGAAAAAAATGCCTAAAAAATATGAAAACGACAAGTCTTTTAACATTTCAAGATATGCTAAAATGCTTCTTAAAAAAATTCGGAGGGAGAAATATTTAGATAATGATGTTTGCCTAGTTGAATCCTAATACAAAAACATAAACTCAAGTTTCAAATTGTTTGATTACCATATTAAAAGTCACAGTTTTGTATGTACATGAGTTGTATTTGATTCTAGGTGGTTTGTTACTTTTTCCATTATTTTGACGAATTTTCTTTATACTTCAGCTAAAATTGCCATTTCAGAATTCTAACACTGCATATTGATCATGGCCATACGTGTTATTGTAGGCATCTTGTTTGTGCTAGTTTCAACAATGGGTGGCAATGATGTAAGTTTCTTTCTTTGAAGTTGTATCTTATGAGTCTCAAACTTGCATGTTGAACTAAAACCCACATATGTAATGCTGGATACTTGAATTTAGCGCTCAATGCTGGGGCTTTTTTCTATTTTGTGTGCTACTTGTGGTGGGAGAAATCAGTTTCTTTTGTGTGGAACATGTACCATAGGCTTGAAATTTTCCTACTATTTTTGTCTTACCATTTACCTCTTTTGTCCTTCCATTGGTTCCTTGTGCACACTCCCATTTCTTCTATGTGTTTGGCATGTGTATTAGATATTATTTTGTTGGTACTTATTTGTAAGTATTTATTTATTTCAATTTTGTCTACCTTGTCGATGTCATGTTCATTTATCTTCAATTGTAGATGGTGCCGTCTCATATTTCGTGTTGCCTATTTGTTTCAACTATTATTTTAAAGCTTTATTTCATTTTGTTTTGTTCATTTTCCCTCGTTAATAGATGGTCTCTTCTTGTATTCATTATTGTGTTTTGATAATTTTGTACACTAATTTTCTTATAAATTTGAGTTTCCTTCAATCCAAATGATGTAGTAAGTTAATTGTAACAATCAATAATCATAACTATAAAAAACTGGTGACAAGAAAAAAGTTATAAGTGATGTACAAATGTTACAAGAAACTGTGGTCAGCTAATAAATATTGTGACGATAACAATTGTAACGAAAAATTTGTTTTGTGACAACCCACTAACGTTTTCATGTAATTTAAGTTTAAATAGAGAGGCAATACGTGACAATATGCATATTTGTGATGATTAATTTGCTTTATTGTTACAATAAAAATTGTAACGAGTAAAATTTATGTGATGACAAATTTATTGTCACAAAGATCAAAATTTTTGTGACAACTTTTTATTGTTGCAACAATGAAACACTTTTACTTACGGAGTTTTACATGACAACCGCTGTGACAACTATTTGTTGTCACCTATTAGCTCATGTGACAACATTTCACTATATTAAGATAAGAAAAGTTGTCACAATAACGTGATTTCTTGTAGTGTAGTTTTAATTTAAAGTTTAGGTTGTAGGATGATTTTAGAAAGAAAAAGAGACTATATAAGATGTTATAGGATGATTTTAGAACATAAAATTGATGTTATAAAGGGCTATATAAAGTTCAAATATTTAAACTTGAAGTTAGAAGCTGTTATATAATGATTTAAGTAGAAAAAGGGGTCACATAAAAAATTAAAAACTTTTCAATGTAGAAAGAAATATAGATTCTAAATAAAACAAAAGGAACATAAAGGAGACAACTCAATGTTTTTAGTTTCAATTTTATTTTTAGTACTTACAATTTTTTTAAATTATTCTTTATTACTGGTTGTCTTCAACTTTTGGTGGCTTGAGAATTTTGTTGTTACTTGTGCAGGAGCTTTAAAGACTTTTAAAGGAGGAATTGGACGATTTACAAGTGATTTAATTAAGGAAGCTGAGGTGTTACAATTGGTTGGGACAAATATACAAAGTGTGGGACAAATTACCCTTACTTTACCATTTACCCATACCATATACAAACCTATTATCTACACAGAGCCCTAATTACCCAAATCCAATTTCACTCCTCTCACTCACCAACCACCCTCCCTCTTTTACATTCAACCTGTCGTCGTTTCATCGTTCATCCACCGTCGTACTCAGACCAAGTTTTCCAGCCACTAGCTACCAGTGTATCTTCGCCAGCCAATTATGCCTGAAGCTTCGAAATCTCTTTGACCAACGATGATTTTTCTTTGGCATTATTTTGCCGATTTCAGCAACCCCGTTGATGAGATATTTTTTAAGTCTACTGCTAATCCGTCATCGTTAAGTCGATCGTGGCCTGGCCAGCAGCACTCTATCATTCGTCTGAAGAAGCAGTATCGTGGATATTCTCTCACTATTGCTAGGGATGGTCAAAGCTTCATCCTCTCACCATCAGCTTGTGGATAAGTTGAACTTAACTGTTGGGAAAAATGAAAAAATAATCGGCCTCTTCCAACAGCGTCAAAAGGGTAGCCCACACCCTCTCCCTCACTCCCGGGTAGATTTGTTCCTTATCCTTTGCTTTTCTTTATTCCATAATTGAAAACAATTATGAAATTAAGTGTGGGGAGGGATTGTTACTTATTTCGGGTTGTTGCCATTGATTTTATTGAAAGTTGCTGCTGATTTTTCTGATAATACTTGCCTAGTTTGTTGTCCTCTCATGCTATTGATTCTCATGCTTTGCTCTTGCCCAAAAAAATTGTGAAATTTGTTGTTTTCTTGTGTTTTTTCAAATTCGTTTTTCTGTGTTTTTGACCTATGTCTTCTGCTGCCCCTTTTTTTCAACTGTTTCTCTTTCCCCTTTTTTTCAACTGTTTCTCTTCAAAAGTTTGTGAAAATTGTGGAAATTTTGTTGTTTTCCTCACTGTTCTTTGTTGTCCTTTCTTCTCAAATCATTTTTTCAAAAAAAAATCTGTTTTTAAGCAAATGAATTAACTTGTGAACTTCGCGGGAAGTGGTTTGTTTGATTGAAATGCACGAAGTAACACCCGTTCTTCAATTTTCACTTGGGATATTTTTTTAAATTAAAATTTACACATTGGCAAATTGACCTATTTTTTTGGTGAGCTTTCATAACAAATTCTTTTGTTGAGTGGACCATCATTAATGTAGGCGTCCTTATTGCACTATTAAGAATCTTCTAGGAAGATAAAGGCATTCTTTTCTTCACCCCATTTTGATCTGCTGACTATCTCCTTTGTCGGCTCTTATTTCTCACTTGGGACCATGTTTTTGAATAACCTCTTTCAATATTTTGAATCACCTCTTATTTCACCCCATTTTCTTCACCCCATTTAAATTTTTGGATTTTAATGTTTTCAATGTCAATTTCTCATTTGTTCTTCATTGTTTCCCATCTTCTTTGTGTTTACATTCGTTTCTTCCATCTTCTTATCATATTCTTCGTTTTCATCTTCATTTGTGTTTCTTGAGTTGTCTTTCACCTTGTCCTTCTTTGTGTTCTTGGGAGTGCCAACCTA
>CAOJBJ010086797.1:0-16328 GCA_948291685.1 Euphorbia celastroides
TTTTGGACAATCCATGTTCTTCCTTTGAAAACTTGTCCTTGACATAATTATTACGTTATGGGAACAAAGATGATCCAGATTTGCAATTTAAATTTATTAATGGACATAATGCCAAATTATGGTAAATTATTTAAATCCACAAATTGCAATTTCATGACTTTCTTATATATTTTATGCTTATGTTGAACAATCATTAATTCCAAGATCTATTAAATTCATGCAAATGGGACTACCACCTAATTCACATGCGACTTATAACTCAAGTAGTTTAAATTATTTTATTACGAGAAATTATTACCGAACTAGTTCTAGCTATAATATGTCTTATAATACATGTTCATGCACTCCATATGGTAATAAATCATAGACGAACTATTGAACCTGATAATACAAAACTTTGTCACATAAAAATTAATTTCAAAACGGTGCAATATGAAATATACACAAAATTTAAGTTCAGCTTATCAAAATTTAGACGAGTTTGGGTTCAGTTAAAAGTTCAGGCATACCTAATACATGGAATAATTTATGTATCAAAACTTTTCATTGAAAAGAGTAAATAGTGGGTATTCATTATTATTAATGATTCATTGGGATCATAAATAATTGCAATGAACAAAATTTGTATTCAACTTCTCTAAAGTCTAAATCTAATGAGTTGGAGTTGCACATGATTTACAATTGGCCCACATGCTTTTGTTGCACTCACCTAACAAAATCTACAATTAAATGATCATCTTCTATTATTCATCTGCAAATTTATCATCAAACTTTCACACTTTTACACAAACCTTCTTTTTCAGGACGAATTTGAAAATAATAATATTTATTCGGGTCGGGCAACCCATAACCTGATCCAAGTTTTTTCTGAGGATGCAATTCACATTATAATTATATATATTAATCCAACCTTACAATCTATCAAAAATGGTGAGTATCAAAACAAACAAAAATCCAGAACTAAGGCATTTTCTTAAAGAAATAACACACAACATGTTTGCATAGATCACAAACTGTAATATACAGAATAAAATTCAAGAATATGGAGGAAAAAAATCCGAAATTCATCTTGAGTTTAGTTATCCTCTACATATACTATACAGCAAAGAATGTAAAAAAGTTTAGAACTATTTTTTCCCTCTTCGAAACCGAAGACCGAGAATATTATAGAGAACCATCATCAAAATTAAGAGCATAGCTGTAGATATCATAACTGAACTTTACAGTCTTCTTCTGCAATCCCAAAGACCATCTCCACTTTGCCCTAAGCTTCCTTACCAGTTGCGTTAAGACATGTGAGGCACAGCAACAATGAAATGAAAATCTACTTTTCGAATTACCGAGTGTAATTGAAGATTCAGAGCTTTGTCTTCTCTTTCCCGATGATTTCAGGAACTGGGTTTTCTTTGAAGTGTTGAAAGTTCTCATCTTTGCTTGACTCTGGTGTTGTGAGTTGGAGGAGGAGACTGTTTTATAATGAAACCGAATTGCAAGTTGAGATTTTTGACATCGGTACCTACCAGAAAAAAGTAAGTGCATCATGTCAATATTCCACTAATGGAGGCCAAAAGACATTATCATGAGATAAGCATTCAACTTTATTGCAGCACTAGTCTACCTGGGTCACAAAATATGGATAACAGGATTTTGACAGGTCGCTAAATATGTCGTAATGTTGACATGGATTATGAGTGCCTTTTCTTTTTCTTTTGTTTTTGCTTCTATTTTACTCTTGGTGAAGCTTCACAGAATGCATCAGCCAAGAAAAAGTAGGATGAGATTTTCTTTATACGGACATGATCCAGTAAGAAATTTGACCACTTTATGGCCTTTCTGTAGTTCATGGCTGGCTAACACTTACATGGGAAGAGGAATGTAAAGGCTAAAGAAAAAGATGACTTTATGGCATATACTGTCAATCTATGTGCAACAAAAATAATAGCATCGCTTCGAATGAAAATAGCAGTATCCATGTGCAATTGTAGTGGAAAAAAGAAAATTTAAAGGCACGAAGAAAAGAGCTTTTCGATAAAATTGTAGACCCACAAAAAAGGAAAAAGAAGATCTTATCTTGGGTCATTTGACTGAGAAGAAAGTAAGTTCTATCCATAAGAATCAAAGATAGACATATATGTGTTTGGTTCTTTAGGACAGTATTCAATTATTCTAAACAAAACAAATCTTGGTCTTTGAAACCACTTAATTGTGGGGATTGAATTAATAGAACTGATTTGGTCTCATCTTCGTTACAAATTCTATAAAGAATGAGGAATTCTTACCGAACCAACAAGGTAGTGTTTGACTTTCAAGAGTTTTTAGTACCATAAATAACATAGGAGCCATGAATATGAAAGATATGAAGACACCAAATTCTCTCAGCTAGTTGACCTGGCAAACACCGAACACCGGCTGTCAGATTTGAGCGATCATATTCGATAGTCACAAATGCTTAAGTATGCACTATACTAATGGCATAAACATAATAAAGCCAGAAAAAGATCTCATCAAAACAAGTAAATAATCGAGAATATGGTTCCATGGTGCAACCATGAATGTTGAACTTATTAAGAGAGCAAGAACTGAAACTCGGTTACTGGAAAACATTACTTTCATCACTTAACAAGATTCTGAAAAGACAGATGCTTTTATGGCATCAAATTCAATCCAAGTTTCTACAGAATTATCATTTTGAATGAATGTCCAAATTAATGTCAGATTTTCCCTTTTCTCCCACAACTCCAAATTAGGTTTCGTACATATACACTCAGGGGCATTTGTAGGCCACGGCCAAACATGTCCAAACCACCTTGTCCTTGTTTTACATTAATATAGGTACCAACTGGGCTTAAGTTTTGTTCAATAGACTCATTGCCTGATCCATTTATCTGTGTATCTCACCTGAACACTCACATATCTCCTACACTTATTTTGTCAAATTTTGTCTTTCTTTATTTTCTATAGTTCTTTTTTTTCTATAAAAGGTAACTTCAAGGAATGGTTTGGCGAGTTCAATAACCTTTGGTGGACATTGTACAACAATGGAAAAAATAGTTGATTACCACAACACGATTTCTTCATATACATGAACACTACATATCTTGTAAAAGACATATCAACATAACATTGGAAAGTAAGTGCAATAATACTACCTCAATGGGATAGCAACAAGCAATTTGACCAAATACTCGAGAATGCCACTTTCCTGATAAGATGGCATTGAACCAATCAAAATAATATCAGTGAATGAACAAGAAAAAATGAAGTGATCATATCTCATCATGAGGGCAAGAAAAAAATAAAATCAATATCAGTCTATGTTGGTCTCAGAGTCTTGAATTTAAAAATGCAGCGAAAATTTCCATAGGATTGTAGTGTAGCGGTGAAAGATGATCAGAAAAGGGAACTAATAGATTAAGGGCTCAAACAGAATGATGAAAAAAATACTTCATGCATTGTTAGCTTGGAAAGTTTAGATTAAAAATTAAACTGAAGAAAAAGTGTACCAAGAAGAAAAACTTCAGGAAAGCAGCAAAGCTCCTGTTGGTTTTTAATAGCATGAAAACAATAAAGAACAAATTGAAATGAGCGTAAAAAAAATTGGAAGCAGCAAAAAATGGTTTTATTCAACTTATTTAACGAAAGCCAAAGGAGCTCCTTTTATAGAGCTTTGCAACAACTGAACTTAGCTAAAGAATAGGAAAGGTAAAGCTAACAAAACACTAATTATCTGAAAAAAATCTGCAATTTGAAATGCTAGATAACCATCTATCTCTACGAAACTTATCTTATCTAATTTCCTAATATTTGGATTTTTACTGATTCAAACTCCAACTCCAACACTCCTTCTGACTTTGAATAGTAAAAGTTGAAAAAAAAGACATAAATAAGAACATGGCATGGGCCTTTGAATAAAAAGAAAAAAAAAATTGTTGGGAGTTAGAGCACGGAAACAAATTGAAAGACCACGATCAATTTTTATTCACCCGTTTGTATTTTTTATTCCACCACAAATTAATGAAAGACCACACATATATAATAATATTAATCCTAATCCTATACTAAGGAGGAATATAAGCAATATAGGAATTCTACCTAAACTAGGAATCATAAAACTAGCAAAACTTTAATTATCTAGGACTCCTAATTCTAAATAAATTTTACCAATTCAAAGTCCTAACCTAACAGCTCCAAAGCTCCATAAACAATAGATTCCTCTACATATGCATTTACATTAATGACACAAAAATCATTATCATTTAGTGAAGAAATAATACATAACATGTTTTCTTAGATCACAAACTGTAATATAAAGAATAATATTAAAAAATACAGAGAAAAAATAATCCGAAATTCATCTTGAATTTAGTTCTCCTCTACATATACTATACAGCAAAGAATGTACAGAAGTTTATAACTTTTTTTCCCTCTTCGAAACCGAAGACCGAGAATACTATAGAGAACCCTTTGAAGGAAAATTTACACCGCAGAGGCCATCATCAAAATTAAGAGCATAGCTGTAGATATCATAACTGAACTTTACAGTCTTTTTCTGCAATCCCAAAGACCGTCTCCATTTCGCCCTCAGCTTCCTTATAAGCTTTCTGAATACATGTGAGGCACAGCAGCAATGAACCGAAAATCTACTTTTCGAATTACCGAGTGTAATTGAAGATTCAGAGCTTTGGCTTCTCTTTCCTGATGATTTCAGGAACTGGGTTGTCTTTGAAGTGTTGAAAGTTCTCATCTTTGCTTGACTCTGGTGTTGTTTGTTGAAGGAGGAGAGCCTGTTTTATAATTGCAAGTTGAGATTTTCGATATCAGTACCTATCAGAAAAAAGGAGGTGTACTATGTGAATATTCCACTAATGGAGGCCAAAAAGACAGTATCATGAGATAAACATTCAACTTTATTCCAGCACTAGTCTAATTGGGTCACAAAATATGGATAACAGGATTTTGACAGGTCGCTAAAGATGTCGTAGTGTCGACATGGATTGTGAGTGCCTTTTCTTTTTCTTTTGTTTTTGCTTCTATTTTTCTCTTCACAGAATGCATGAGCCAAGAAAAAGTAGGATAAGATTTTCTTTATATGTTAAGATTACCGAAAATCGGACATAATCCAGTCAGAAATTTGACTACTTTATGGCCTTTTTGTAATTCATGGCTGGCTAACACTTGCATGGGAAAAGGAATGTAAAGGCTAAAGAAAAAGATGCCTTTATGGTATATACTGTCAATCTATGTGCAACAAAAATAAGAGCATCATTTTGAATTAAAACAGCAGTATCCATGTGCAATTGTAGTAGAAAACAGGAGATCAGGCACTATTGAAAGAAAAAAGAAAATTTGAAGGCACGAGAAAAGAGAGTTTTGATAAAATTCTAGACCCACAAAAAAGGAAAAATAAGATCTTATCTTGGGTCATTTGACTGAGAAGAAAGTAAGTTCTATACACAAGAATCAAAGATAGGCAAATATGTGTTTGGTTCCTTAGGACGGTTCAAATATTCTGAGCAAACTAAATCTCGGTTTCTGAAACCACTTAATTGTTGGGATTGAATTAACAGAACCGATTCTCATTTGGTCCTAGTGACAAATTCTATAAAGCATGAGAAATTCTTACCGAATCAACAAGGAAGTGCTCGATTTTCAAGTGTTTTTATTACCATACATAACATGAGATCCATGAACTTGAAAAATGTGAAGACACCAGATTCTCTCAGCCAGTTGACCTGGCAAACATCAGACACTGGCTGTCAGATTTGCGAGATCATATTCAATAATCACAAATGCTTAAGCATGCAATATAGTAAAAGAAGTAAAAGAAGTAACATGGCAAAGTCAGAAAAAATCTTATGAAAAGAAGTAATAAAGAACAATGATTCAATGGCGCAGGAAACCCTTAGTTTCATCACTTAATAAATTTCTCAAAAAGTAGATGCTTGTATGGCATCAAATTAAATCCAAGTTTCTACAGTTTTCCTCACATCAACCAAGTGACTTCATACTACTGTAGCCCAAAGTAGACATGTTGAGTCACATTTCCCGTCCTCGAATCCAATTCCAACAAATTATAAAATATGCGCATGATACAAAATATTGGAAACAGTCATTATCTTTCTGATTAGATTTCAATGTCAACACTATATAACCAGTTTCAAACAACATAATCAAGATTTCTGGCAACCTAAATAAATCAGATACTTATGCAATGACAACTACAAAGTCTTAGTCCCAACAAGTTATATTCTTTTCTTTTGTTCTTATACATCATAGATCATATATCTGTCAATCCAAGATCATTTTTAAGGATTCCATCCAAATTAATCAAATTTTCTCTCTTTTCTTCCACCATGCTAGATTACACTACACACAGGGGCATTTGTCGGCCAGGGCCATATATGTTGAAACCACCTTACATATTTGTCTTTGTTTTTCATTAATAGTTAACAGGCTTAACTTTTGTTCAATAGACCTTAGTGGACAAAATTGGTCTCACTGAAATAAGGCATCAGGAATAAAAACTCACTTTTTTCTCAGCGCATATAAAAGTCCGTTAATAGGTAATAACCACATCACATTTAGTTAGATTCAACAATTACAGTATTGATGGTAAGAGAATATCACAATTTTCTGCAAGTAGTGGGAGCAAGTGTTAATTGTACTCACAATTTTCATGCTCCTTACCATCTTGGATACACCTACAGAATCTGAAGAAACCAAATTCATTAAATTAACAGGGAAATTATAAATCATCTTAAGTATAAACAACACCAAAGAAAATGAACGTTAACCTCATTTCTAAAGAATCTCCTCTGAATTGGTTCTGTATTTCACTTATATACAACCTGAACAGAGGCGACCTACAAACAAATCACCGCATGTTGGAAATCAAACCACTTCAATATTCTATTGATTGTAGTAATGCAATTGGCAAAGGCGTATGAAACTCAAAGGAAGTCCAAGGATCTTTCTTTTCTTTGTTTTCTATAGTTCCTTTTTTTCTGAAACAGGTAACTTCAAGGAATGGTTTGGCAAATTCAATAACCTATATTGGACACTACAAATTTGAAAAACTAGTTGGTTATCGCGACACAATTTCTAAATCTGCATGAGCATTACATATCTCCGAAAAAACATAAGCACCAAAACACTGGAAAGTAGGAGCAATGACACTACCACAACGGGATAGCAACAGCCAGGAGGAGAGGATGGAGCTTCCACAATTGATGAACCTGCCCATCAAGCAATTTGACTAGATACTCGAGAATGCCAGTTTCCTGACAAGAAGGCATCGGATCAATCAAATTAATATCAGTGAATGAACAAGAAAGGATGGAGTGATGATATCTCATCATGAGGGAAAGAAAAAATAAAATCAAAACCAATATTAGTGTACGTTGGTCTGATAACCTTGACCTTAAAATGCGGCAAAAACTTGCATAGGAGTGTTGGTGTAGTGGTGAAAAATGAACAGAAAAGAGAACTAATAGATGAAGTACTCAAACAGAATGATAAAAGAATACTGCACGCATTATTAGCTGGGAAAGTTTAGATCAATTTTTTTTTTTTTTTTGATCCAAGTTTAGATCAAAATTTAAACTAAAGAAAATGTGTACCAAGAAGAAAAATGCCATGAAAGGAGTAAAGCTTCAACGCTCCATAACTATATATTCCCCTATATATGCATTTACTCAACGACACAAAAATCATTATCATTTGGTGAAGTTAAGCCTACCTTTGCATATGTTGAGTCCTCTTTGGAATGAGAACTAAGAGGTCTTGAGAGTAAGTTGCATACTTCAAGATACAGCTTTGAGATGGTGAAGGGATCATATGAGACTGACATGAAGCGTTCAATTAGGCAACTCCATTTATTACTAACACATCCAAATAACAAAAGTTCCTGTCTCAAGGGAGAATACCACAAAAAGACAAGAGTTTAAGTGAGTATCAAGATCTCTGTTCATATGAATTTAACAACCTCGAATGCATAAAGTTTTTCTGAATTAAAAAGAATCCACTAGATTAGAGGTTGACAAAAAAAAAAGAACATAACAGAACTGAGGTCACATATAAAAGAAAGGCACTAAACAGGGAAAAATAAGTCTTAACCTAAGCTCCTCTATATCTTGCTGCACAAAAGAACGCATTCAACTTTGTATACTAGAAACAATTGCATAAAGGATAGCAAGAAATAAGGAAAATTTCCAGCCACCACTTTACATATGATATCTTGCAAGTACAGGACACCAAAGTTATGCTAGACAGTTATGAATTTATTATAAATAATACCCAATTTCAAATCACATAAAAATCTTCAGACCCTTGTACATCAGCATGCAATACAGGTTATGGAGCAAGTTTTGGACCCTAAAAGTAATTTCAATGGTAGACTCACCATTGTTTCTAGCAAATTATTTTCCCTGCATTTCGCTGAAGCATTGAGTCGTTCAAAAACTTGCACCCAGTTGGACTTAGGAGCAGAAAAGATCATGCTGGCACCAGAGACCATTCTAACTGTTTTCGTGTGAAGAAAATATGAAAGAGTGGATGATTTCCAGTGGTTCCAAGTGATGAAATTGGCCAATTGGTCTATACTCCTGCATCCAAAGGCAACTCATGTTTGGTTTTAATATTCGATGTCCACTAAATAGCAGTGCATAAGCAAAGTGTTAATACTCTTTTCTTAGATGTTTTGTTATGTATATAGCAGGAAAAAATCCAAATTTTCACTCTACCTGTAAAGGCCTGTACTTCTACATGTATGGTGACAGTTTCAGTAGTTTTTTACTTGCTGACTGTTTAAGTGTTCCAATGCAAACCTTTCTAGCAATCTAATGTACATTTAGACTGCTCCCTTGTGCAGTGTCCCAAATCAAACCAGCTTAAAACATGACAATAATTTTTCTTTATTAACCTAAGTAGGCAAGACAAATTACAGAAGGCATCTTAACCTTCAGAAAAGGCATTGAATAGTTAAATCATCAACTCTGGTAACTCACAAGCATAAGCACGTTGTTTTGAACTTCATTTGCTCAAAAGATAACCTAAATGGTTTGCTTCTTCAAGTAAATCATAAAGCATACCCAGCTGTATCTGGAGCTCTTTCAGGCCTCAATTCTGGTTCAGATAAGCTACCTTGCAAATCTGTCAAGTTGCTACATCTGAAGGAATTTGAGAGCATATCGAGACCTGTCCCAATCGTCAAGATGCCTGAAACTGCAGATCGCCTCTTCAACAGCTCTTGAAGAGTAAACTTTGTTAGATGATCATTAGAGCATTTCCCTGTCTCAGTATCTGAATCCTCTATGACACCCCTCTTTTTGGGAACTAAATGAAACGGTGCATTTTGCGATGATAAGTTTTTGAGATAGGAAGCTAGGTAATCATGCTCTGATCCTGAAAGTTTCTCCAGATCCATCTCAACAATTGCAGTCAGGGAAACCCTGAGATGTGAATCTGTCGAAGGTAAAGCATGAAGGAATTGTTCCAGCACAAGTTGTCTTGCTTTCCTGAGAGTATTACATGACAAATTTGCAAGACCCTGTTTCCAATAGATACATCAGCACATTAACAACCAACTAGCATATACACGATTAGAAACTATATAGCAACTCCTTACCTTCGGAAACAAAGGATCGCATGTCATTTCTGATATAGCCTCATCAAGTTCCTCAAATGAGTCCTTGTAAACATCTACAGTGCTCAGCTTTTCAAGTACCTAAAATTGCAAACAACAGAACATTGAAAATCACAGAACAAATATATCTTAATATCTTAGCTCAAGCATGGCCATAATCAGATTAGTATCTCAGTAAAGCATTTCAACAAACAATAGAGATGCACATAACTATGTAGCTGATTAGAAAGGGATTCACGTACATTTTCGAAAAATGATGCCCATTGAAAGGCTCTCTTGATAGTGGGAGCATCCCAGTGAGCTAAAAGACCCGAAGATTGATACCCAGATGCAAGAATCAAGATATCAACAAACCCTTTAATTAGTTTCACCATTTCCTCCAATGATATGTCTGGGAAATTCCAAACCATCTTATTCTTCCTCGAACAAACGAATTGTGGCGATTTGAGCTGATTTTACGATCGTTCACTGGCACAAAAAGGAATGAAGAGTTTTCATCCAGAGAATTTCTTACTCGTGAGTCGTGAAAACGGCGCGAGAAGTTGCGAGCAAGCAACGAGGGAAATTTGGCTTACTTTTCCTTGTCTAATTTATTAATTTGAAAAGTATTATTTTAACATTAGCAATTAATCGACTACTACTAAATAAATTTATTTACATATATATTTTCAAAAAAATTCAATTACGATATGGAAGTCTTAAATTTCAGTCTACAGCAGTATATAAAAATCTTAATTTCAGCCAAATTGCCATAAAATATATTTTCTTTATAGCTTTTAATAAGAGTTTTACTTTACACGTCAGTATATTACATGCTAAATTTATCTTTTTTATATTTTTATGGATAATCCGAACAATTTTAGGAAATTATAATTAAAATACTTAATTGTTGTTCTATAGTTAGAATTAGAACGTAATTTTTAGGCAGGTTATAACGATGTTCTTTAAATACTATGTACATTATGTTTTCTATTGTTGATCATCTCCTTGATATAATATTGGGCCAATTAGCCAAATAATGTTAAGACTAAAAATAAATGCTGAAGTGATAAGACACTATTTAGAGCCTTAATCCTCATGTAATTCAACAATAAAATAATTTATAGATGTGCTTAAAATCAAACCTTTTGAACGAAAACAATATAATTCATATGAAGTAAAAAAGATAGAAGCATATATTCAGAGAATAGCTGTACATGTTGCCTTTCAACATTGTAAATATTTTCTTTCATGTGAACTCTTGCAGACATTGAAGTTGTTCGATAAAAAAAATTCAAATTGTAGGCTTATCTTTTTTCCTCTTCACCGTCAAATTTCAATCCACTAATCTCATAATAGTAATGGGAAAAATAGTCTCAATTTTGAAAAAAATAGTCATGTGTATAATATTTTCATTTCATATCAATTAGCTTAAAATTCCAAATGCTAGAAATTTATGTTAAGGCTATATGCAGTGTATATTAATGAGGTTCTCAAACTTTGTTGTCATTTTTCATATTGTGCAAGTCTTTATCGATCTAAAGTGAGGCAAACAGTTATCGCTAATTAATAACTAAATTACCTCTAAAATAACTAAAAATATGTGTCAAAACCTGAAAGACAAAAGACAACTGACACCAAAGTTCCCACAAACCAACATGATTTGGCTATCAACTATTAACACAACTAACAAACTTATGATAACCAACACCTCAAAATTTGGCAAACACTAACATTACCAAAATAATCTAAGCCGATAAATGCAACCCACATTCATCAAAAAAATATGTCACGCTCTCAAATCATCATTTAATCTAAGGTCGAAACAAACTACCAAATGAATTCGAGCTCTCAAACAAAAGCATTGGCAGCGCTAGCAATTCTTGGCCACAAATCAGCACACTCTTTTCCAATAGGGCCTGTTATAGCAGATCCTGCAATCACATAAACAACGCCAATAAGGCAACAATTGAATCGGCCATCCAAAAGTAATTTCCGAAAAGACAAATAGATCATATGATTGTGCTGACTGATAATGAATACCATAGAGTGATCGAACCTCATAAAGATCAAACATTGTGACGTAAACAAGATAAGTTTAAGTGGTCGACTCTTATAAGGATTGAACATTGAAGTTGACACAAGTGATCGACTCTCACTAGGATCAAGCATTGAAGTAATTGAAATTGGAACCATTGAGAAGAAGACAACATAAGATGTGCATTCCAAACAGACCTAACAAAACTAGCTCATCATTGTAATTTTGCATTCTGATAGCATTGTATAGAAGATAAATGCCAATACCTTTCATCTCCCCCTTGGGGTTTACAGTGACACCAGCATTATCTGCAAAAGGAATCAGCAGCCCTTAGAAACTCAAAACTTTCCCTTTGATAGAATGAGAAACAAAAAGCAACCCAAATGCTACAAGAAAAGGTCATCATAACATTTGATGGATCAGAGAACACAGCTAAACCGAACAAAAATGAGTAAATGAACTTAAACTGGAAACAAATCAACTTAATCCAACTCAATGACTCAACAAACATAAGCAATGGTACAAAGGCACAAACCAAGAACAATAAACATTTTAGAGGAAAAAGACTAAACGCTAACAGTTCATCATGCACAGCAAAGAAGTTGAAGTTCATCAGGAGACAGGTAGCAAAATTTTAAACATGAAAATTATGGTAATCTAAACTGGCATTTACTTCAATTTATGCTACTCATTGTAACTTACACAAAAATATAGAGCTACAATCAAACTCATAGATGAAGCAGATTCTACAAGTTTTGCAACAAAGCTCATAAAGAACACAGAAGCAGAAACAAAACCAGCTCAATCAACTATCACTCGGAAGAATTCATCAACACAATCATAAAAATTGAGCCCTAAGAAGGAAGCAAACCTTCAAAGTACATAAAAACCCCATCCTTTCGGCGCCAGAGTTTGCGCTGGCGGACAATCACAGCAGGCATGACCTTCTTCCTAAGATCAGGCTTCCCCTTCTTCACAGTAGCCATCACCATGTCACCGACGGCAAACGGTTCAGCCGCCCCTTGATTCCCTTCACCGAAATGATGTACAGATTCTTCGCTCCGGTGTTGTCGGCGCAGTTCACGGTCGCCGCCACCGGTAGACCCAGCGACATCCGGAACTTGTTTCCGGCCGATCCACCCCGACCTAAATCATTGCAACGAAAACAACCAAAAGGAAATGAAACAGCAGGATCAGTAAATGGACAAGAGATTGAGAATTTAGAGTGGAGCGAACGAGTCGACTCACCTCGCTTCGACATTTTCGATCTCCGCCGTGTTAGAGAAGAGAAGCAAAGCTTCGTATTATATGCAGTAGGGTTTTTGGAGCTGATGCGGCATTACGGCACCGTATTGGCTCTTTTGCATCGTTGTACTAATATTTTGAAGTAAATACTCAGGTACAGAGAATAAACCATTTGTGACGTACACGTACATAATTAAATCCTCCTCAAAATCCATATCCATCATTTTTTAAAAATTGAAACTTCAATTTTTTTTTTAATTAGAATTTTAAGGAGTTTGAAGATCGAATTAAAAAATTACTCCCTTTGAGAGGTCTCCAAATTGAAATATATGTATATCCAGTTGGCATAAGAATTCTTTTCATCGGGATATTGATTCATCTGATGCAATTATTATTTATTTAAATATCGTGCTATCTATTGCAAATTTTGGCATAATTTTACTGAAACTGTTAATACGGCATTGTAAATGCGACATATGAAATAGAGTAGAAACCGAAAATCCAAACTGTCAAACATATAATACCAAAGTATCTAACAAAAAAAGTTTATATGGGAGAGAGTATTCATAGTCACTAAAAATATTATCCGTTAGATGTTTAACAACTATACATGTAATACTTAAAGTGAAATTGTACTTGCACACAAGTCAAACATTAACCAAAAGTATTTTTAATGACTAAAAATACCCGGTCCCATATATAATTTCCCTACTTTTACAGAGACAATGAAAATCTCAGACATTGGCTCATTTATCGCAGCAGACCAGTTGTCATCGCTGCTATAAGACATGCTTGTATTTATTGCTAACTAATTTTGTTTACAAACTAGTTAACACTATTTGGAAAAAAAAAATCAGGAATAATGCCAGAAAAAAGAAGAAAAACAAAATGGTTGTTAAAGACTGCTAAAATATTCCAATTTTCATGGCTACAGGTGAGCATGAAAGCTTCAACCTCAAATATGCCCATAAATAAGACCCATAAATATGCCTCAGTACTAAAGCTTCTAACCATTTTCAGTCCACACAAAATACCAAAACAAGAAAACAAGTCTAGCCAGTACTAAACTGTTTGTCTAATAAGACAGTTTTACCGATTAACACGTTGCTCTGCAAAAATTAAGCTTATGTACACCAGTTGATCGCCGGTAGAAGCATCAGCATATCAACTGTAACAGCTTTTGCATAAGCAAAAAGGCGATTATTCCATGTTCTCATACATTGGGTTATCTTAAAACAGACTTGGACCCTGCAATAAGAGAAATATGATATTCAGAAATGAAGAGAATAGCAATCGAAGTTCAGAAGTTGAATTCAAGCAAACTGGACATATAGAAAGTGTAGGACTTGGATTCATTATTGCTAAGCTAATCTATGATCTTAAGCCTCGTAAACTAGTTTTAGGTCTCATAACTAGCAACATTTGCAGTTTTCATAGCAGACTTGCACGAGTTGAACAACAAATTAAATATTATCATTTCAGTAGCAAAATTGCCCAATGATTGCCACTGCAGATTTGAAGGCAACGGACTTACTGTTCGAGCGTTTCATATTCCTGCAAAACTTGCTGCCACATAGACACCGGAACACCTCAGCAGTTTGATCGTTGTCATCAAAGTCTATACCATAATCCTGAAGATACAACAAATTTTCATTGCTTAACAAAAATAAAGCTCAGTTAAATTGCATAAAAAATCACCAAATTGTGAATTCTCGGCATGTGATCTGAGAGTCATTGACACCTTAGCCTCCAACAAAACATGATAAAAAAATTTTCATCTACAAACAATAATCAACATCTAAAGCACATAATTCAGTGGTAAAACGAAGCAAAGCGAAGGGTTGGAAGAAAAAGTACAGTTACTCAATACACAATTTTTGTACCGCAGTAGGTAGAATGCATTCACATTAGGACACTTAGAGAACTTGAATATAACTTCACCCACCCATGCCAGTAAATCCATACGAGATAAAATGGGAGACTTAGCAGCAAGATAACAATGCATACCCCAAACTTATTTTTATTTTTAAATTATTAAAGCAGGTGACTGGGTGATTAAGATTGGTGCTATTGCTTACCCAAGTTAGCTCTTCCAGGGCATCGACATCCCGCGTCGTGAAGAAGGCCAGCTGCATAAAATAAATGCATATTTATATTATTACCATCACTTAACAAATGATGGACAAGATAAAAAGAATTCAAGGGATCGTGGAACTTGTACATGATAGTAATGGTTATCTGGTGTCTCCATTTTAACAGGGATCTCAATCAAATTAGCATCGAGGCATCTAGCATACAAGGAAAATTTGTTAGAAATTATTGATTAAAGAAGCAAAAAAAGTTCTCCACTAGTTACATTAAGCTTCTCAAGTTTGCACCATGAATGAGCAATGAAAAGCAGCAACAATCAGATTAGAACATGAGGAATCCAAATTAACAAAATCATAAAGCACACACCAGAACAAGTTCTGCCACAAAAAGCTTAACACAATTACCTATGGTTGATAAACCTAGCCACATTTCCATAGAAAGTTGCATCCAAACAAAGAGCATCTTCATCTTTCACAGCTCCTTTGTGGAACCAAAATGTATCCAAAATAACAGGATGTGTATGTCGCTCATTAGTGCCTTTCGTTCTTTGCATGTTTCTTTCATGCAACTCCTTGTTGGTTAGTATCTCTCCAACATACTCGCAAATAAATGTTCCTCTTGGCAGCTTTTCTAGGGTTCTCAGTCCCCAACCCTTCCCATCAGGTGTATAGAAAACCTGGAGTAAAGACAACCAGTAACTGAACAATCACATCAAATGATCAAAAGGACAAAGAAAAGCAAATTGAATTCATGATATAGGGAAAAATCATAATTACCGTGGTGACAAACCATTTAACAAGCAACTAAACACAAAAAACAGTTATGCCTTTAGTTACCTGCAACTTGCGCCTTATGCCTCTCTGCACAACCCTATTGCCACACTGCTTATGGCAAGCACATTTACTCCAGCATTCTTTAATATATCTCCTGCTCAAATGACCTTTGCAGGGTTCTAGTATCTCATCATTTTTCGACCTTTCAAAAGGACAAGCTTTACAGTATAAAAGGCATTGTTGCTGAGGATCACGAGTCATAGTCATACATTCAGCTAAGAAATCATCCCGAAGGAGACCATCAGATGTGTATGCAAACTGGTCCCCAGTCTCACTAGCACAAACACATTCAGCAGTTGAGGACAAGCAATCACCAAGACAAGAAGAACAACAATCTTCATCCTTAATTTGAGACAGTGAAAACTTCACATTAGCATTTTGAAAAATCAGGTTTCGAGGTATGTAGTGAAAAGATGGAGGGCGCTGATTATTTATCTCATTTAGCCAACCTATCTGAACTTTTTCTTCTCCCTTAGTCAAGTCATCAAAGTCATCAAGA
>CAOJBJ010087134.1:0-16496 GCA_948291685.1 Euphorbia celastroides
TGTAGATTTCAGCCTCCGAAAATTACCGTTCTTTTGGAGTTGGGCTTCGCAAATCTTCACTAATAACCGTCTCTAGAACTAGGCCTTATAATTGATTCACAAGTAATTACCATGCTAGGAATCTTCTAGTGATTTCGACCAAAACAGATTGTGAATCTCAAAAATTTCTTCTGAGGTCTTACAAATAGACTTGTTAACGAGATGTTGCAAGATTTTCATTTCTGAAAACAAACTTATAAAACTTGAGTGCTTGCTTTTGAGTTGTGAATTCACCAGAGTATTTTCAGTTTTGAGTTTTTAAATGGTTCTTAGCTCTATTTCTAGGATTCATTCTTCATAGTATACTTTTAAATTTGTTAGAGTTTGAACCATAGACTAAAATTAGTTAGCCCCTAGTAAGCACGGTAACTCCTCGATCCTAGGATTTCTACGTTTTCTTTCTGTTTCAGAAACCGGAACTTGCGGAAACTAGTAAAAAAACATTTTGGGGCCGATTCTGTGAATAAAAAAAAGTTTAAAACTCATTTTCTTGTGAATATCATCAATTAGCATTTTTTTTTAATTTATTCAGGTCTTTTTACAGAGTTCAATCATATCTCTTTTAATTGATGTATTGTTATTTCATTTTCTAAGAGAATGGAATCATATAAATACATATCAATAACTTTAATATTTATAAATACACCCTTCCATTTCCTTTATTTGCATGTTTCTTCACAGTTTCCTATCCTATGTTTTATTTGAAATGACGTTTCTCAGTGTCCGTTTCCGTTTCCATGCTTCCTAGGTTAGTGCTTCCAAAGTCATTGAATTTTCCATTAGGCTCATAAAGCTTCTGGCTTTAAGTTTGTTGGGTCTAACACCTTTTTTACCACGTGGTGTGCTTTTTGGTCGATTGTGCAGATTGAGACAAGTTTGGTAGAGGCAGTATGCTAAAAACTTTCGTCATTTTGTACATGCAATCAAAATCAACTTCTTGCCTTTCCATCTTTTTTCACTAATACTCTTTTTATTTTTCCAGAGTAAAAAGATTTGATGTTCTAAATAACTTTTTAAAAAACTTTAGGTGCTAGTCCGACGGCCGAGACTTCAAACACCTAGACGGGGCCTGGACGGGGGGGTCTAGACAAAATTGTAATTTTTCTAATATTTTCTTAGTAAAAAAATATAAATTTAAATAAATTAAAATTATTACATGCTAAATTATTGAAATATATTTTTTATTATATTTTTAAAAATTTTAGATGTTAAAAATGGTATAAGCATTCTTATTTGTAGCAATAAAATAAATTAATTTTCGGTTCAAGATCAAAATAACAACTTTTTTATAAAAACACTTTAATGGACCTTGATTTGATTAATTAAACTATTTTTTTGTACAAATAAATTTACAATATATTTATTATAAATATCAAATTTTTAAACATTGAGTCGAGGCGATGCCAAGACGGAAAAAATCAGACTAGGTGGTGCCTAGGCGACTATAAGTCGGCTCAGCACCCGAGGAGCCAAGGCGCGGCAGCCAACCCCTAAAATAACGCCTAGGTGAAGCTAGTCGGAAATTTTTAAAACAGTCGTTCTAACTAATATCTTCTTTAGGATCAAAGTGAAGCTTAATTTGCATTTAGATTTATGCTCAAATCTTGTCTTTTCTTAAAAAAAATTTGATTGCTTATTGTGAGATGTCCTTTGGGAGTTCGTATGCTTGAGTTTTTGTTAACCTTGAAAAACACGTATGATGCTTTTAGGGTTACTCATATTTGGAGGCAGATTTGTTGGAGACAATCAAATCCAAGTAAATTTGTTGCTTAAGGTGTTAAAAAATTAAATTTAAAAAAAATTAATTCAATCTAATTCATTTCTTTTACTTGTCTTGTTTAACAAAAAACATTGAAATTGATTGGTTTAAGAATTTATTTTCTTGTAAATGTAACAATAAGAAAAAAAGAAAAACACCATGTTTTTGAAAAAATTGAATTAGATTAGACTTTTAAGAATGAGATTTTACTGAAAAGTCATGCTTAAAAGTCTAATATAATTGAGTTCTCTTCAAATTATGGAATTTTTTAAGTGATTTGTAATTGTTACCTTGTTCAAAGAGGTCAGTTTATTGTATTCCATGATTTTTTGTTTAAAACAATGCAATTAGATGAATAAATTCAATTGAATTAACTCAAAAGCAAAGATTTAAACAATCCTTGAGGCTGAGTTTGAAACCAATTTATAAAGTAAAGAGACAAAAATTGAACTGATTTCACTTTTATAAAGTTTAGGTGAATCAATTTTCAACTTAAGGGAATAAACTATAAATTATGAAATTTAAATGATATATGAAAAAAATTATTAAATTAAGAGAAGTTTCGATGTATTAGACTTTTTTTTATGTAAAAGTTGTTTTTATAGAAGAGCATAACAATGAGAAATGGATGGATACAAACAAAACATACAAATATTTTGGATTCAAATATTACCAAGGAAATTAA
The DNA here is from genome assembly GCA_948291685.1 of Euphorbia celastroides. Lineage (NCBI taxonomy): Eukaryota > Viridiplantae > Streptophyta > Magnoliopsida > Malpighiales > Euphorbiaceae > Euphorbia > Euphorbia celastroides. The sequence continues at coordinate 2,484 of CAOJBJ010087134.1, forward strand.
AAAAATCGATATTTTGCCTCGTACTAATTTTATAAAATTTTACTTAGCCTATGCAATTATTCGAAATATGTTCATACAAAAGCAAAAAAAAAAATTTGAGAAAAGGAAGGAGCAGTTGGTAATTGAAATGTGGGTTTTGTCTTTGGAAAACTCAAGACTCGAGGAAGTCTGGTATGCCACGTTAGGTTCCTATCCTCTGTGGGTCCCGCTCTTACCGTTGCTTGACAGTTGACCGTTCTGCTTCACTGGGTCCCACCTCATCCTCATTTCTGCCGACAAATCCCACCTCTTTATTCCCTTTCTACTCACTCTCTTTATTTACGCAAACATTATAATGACGTCAAATCGGTCAAATGATTGGTACCAAAAATATTGGTTCAACCGAGGTATAACCAGTGGTAGTACTGTGGTATGCTGTTTTTTTTTTGTAAAATATAAACGATTTAAAAATAAAAGAATTGGAATTATTTGAGAACCAAAACAGACTGCCATGTAACTCTAATTTTGTTATTAGTTATTTTATTGGAAAAAAAACATTTCAATGTGATTGAGTAACATTACATTACAGTAGTACTGTTGCTTATATTCATAAGAAAAAATTAATTAACATTTTATTACATGGTACAATATTGTTAAGAGCCCATTCAATTTTTATGGGCTTCATATCCTCAAATTGAATTGGTCCTTGTGAATTACCACTTTTCTCTTTACATTGTTTGTTCTTTTTTCTCAAGTTTCTCGCTTTTCCCATAGTTTTTGTTTCACACATCTTGTTTTTTAAAGATTGTACCAAGTTGGTTCATGTCTTTTAGTTTTATGCTTGCTGGTTTCGTATCCTTCTGCAAGTTGATTGCCCTTTAATTATTCTATGAATGTAAAGAGAGGGAACCAGGGGTGGAAAAAAAAGAGCCACCAAGAAAGAAATAATCCAGAGGGAAAGAAGATCGGTTTTTTTGCCGGTTTCCAGTTTATTGGAATTTCACCGGTATTTACCAGCCACTATTAATATATCTTTATACTGTGAAATATAATAAACCAGACCGAAACTTGCTCCGGTTCTCAGTTTTACCGCTTGAACCGGCTGGTTCGGTTCGGTTCGATTTTAATAACATTGATAATGACCAAAACTACTCCATAATTCCAACTTCAACTATCTAATCACAATTTTCAACTACACTAGTACATTTTGTTTCTGTTAGAAATGAAAACTACACACCTTTCAATATATATAGATGAGTGAAGTCTTAGAGCATCTCTCCTAATTGTTCCTCCTCGTTTGCATCAAATTTGAAGGCTTGATCGATAAAAATTACAGAGTGTTTCTCATAGATTTGAAGGTGCTTAGAAGCACTTTTTAAATTATAAGCCCTTCCATAAAATTGTTTCTCATGGTTTGATCTTGGTTCATATTTAACTTCCATGCTAGTATAGATGTTACTTTTTCAAGAGAAAAAGAAATTAGTTTACATCATTGGTTTCAGTATATAACAATTTTGTCATGTAGTGATATTTGGTGTAAGTTTGAACGTAAATAAGCAAAGAACTTTCGGTGAAATTTTAATTAGAAGAATGACATCATGCTAAAATTTGAATTGATAGAAAACGGCTTTCAGATAAGATCTATTTTGTAAATAACATTGAAGTCAAATAATTGACTGATGAGAACATTGAAGTTAAAACTACATGGTGGGAGAGAGTAATTTGAATACGCAAACCCTGCCATATGTTGATTATAATAGGATTATCGGGAAATAAAAAATGTGAAGACTTCAGTTGCATAAGTAGACATCAAAATTAAAATATATATTTCTTAATTATACTCCACGTACCTCTCTTTATCATGATAACTTACATGACTAATATTAATTGGCGGATAAGTTTGCTTAGATTTTTATTTTTATTTCTAAAATACGGCTTGCTTGCTAGTAAGATTTATCATTAATTAAATAATTATGTGCATGCTTGGTTGGTTAAAATTATTTTACATAATATCATATCACATCGCCGACATTGATGACTTATACCTAATTACGTTGTGATTATTTTATAATTTCCAAACATTTCGTCGTTACTTACTATGGAATTCTCTGGGACTTAGTTTTTCGAAAAAAATTACTCAACTCTATTTTGAAAAAGAAATTATTAATATTTTAGATTATGGTTTAAATATGAATTAAATCAAATGCGTTGGTTCTTTAAGTTGATATCAAAAGTTGTATGTATTCTCCAAGTTTCAAGTGTGGTACTTTGCCCTCTCTAATTCGTAATTTCATATAACTTTATCCCCTGAAGCGGGTGAGGAGGGAGAGAGTTTTTTTAATTTTAATTTTAATTTTATTATTAATTATCTTTTGTCAAAGTATCACTTAATTTTATTTAATAATCAAACTTTGCCAACTAAACTGTCAACTCAGTGAAATGGACTTGATTTATACAAAATTGTCAATTTGAGGAGATAAAGCGTCATATTTGAAATTTGGGAAAAACACACGTTTTTTGATTGCCAACTGATACAATTGACCTATAAATTATAATCTTTCTCGTTTATTATATTTTACTTTAATGTCTTTCAAAATCTATCTCTAATAAAATTTCCTTATGCACATTTTTATTGATTATTTATATTTTATCATATCGCTTTAGAACATTTTACTCAATTTATTTGTATCCTCGAAACAACTTTTACACTGATATTTTTTAGTGAGTAGAACTTAGTAAATATCCTATGGTATCTCACCATGCGCTAGAGAAATACAATATTTAAATTCCTTCCTAGATCAGCGGGCTTATATAAAATTGTGTTTTCCACAAATCTTTTATTAAGCATAAGCCTTTTGTTAGATGTTGGAGAAATTTTTGGATTGGACTGACTTATTGGTCCCCATTGTTACATAAACAACCAAGAGCAAAATCTTCTAAGTGTTGTGCGGTCAGCTTTAAACAAAATATAGCAATAACAACGAGGTTGCTTTGATGATTTCAGTTTGCAAAATTATATTATTATTATTATTATTACTTCCTCCGTTTTTTTATTAAGTGACCTTTTAACCAATTTTCCTTGTTTTCTTTTAAGTGTCCTTTGTCTTTTTAGGGTATATATTTACTTACTTCTTCCAATTTTACCCATAGTATTTATTGCTCTATTAATTATACATCATTTATTTGTATTCATTTTACTAGATAGACTTTCACATTCAATAAGGGTAAATGAGTAAACTTATATTCCTAATTAATATTTTTTAATTTTAAAAACAATATCTAAAAGGCCACTTAAAAGAAAATTACCTTTTATGAGATGGTTATAAAAGGAACTTCCGTCGCCTGCAAGAATTTCCCATTGGTACACTTATTTACATTACATACTTAATGGCGTTGTTATGTTTTTTTAGGTGTGCAAAATATGTTATTCTGATATATCAATTTCAACCAAAATTTTAAAAAAATATATATATTCTAATTACTAATACCAAAAAGTTACATATTTTGAGAGATGAATTTGAATTAAGTCAAAAATTAAGAAAAAATCTATAACAATAGCCTAACACATACCTAATATTATTTACATGTCAATGACTAATTTTCGAGGTTATTGTTCAAATTCGCAAAATAATTTAAAAAACTTATACTCTTACCCCACAAGGGAAGGTTTGATTCGATTTTGTGTTTGAACCTGAGCTCATTCATGTTATCTTTAGGCATCTAGCCAATATCCACAACTCAAATTCGCATGTCTAGACTTTGACCACAAAGGCGGGTTAGACGAGCTATAGGCACACTAACATATCTTCATATAAAATTTAAATCAAGATTATTCGAAAGTCAAAGTTTTGAGAACTTGTTTAGGTATACAAGGGTATAATTTCTTTTCGAGTTACAATGCTAATGGATTACAAAGATACTACTTAATGTCATCTAAATATAAGTGGATAGGCCAAACTCCACATTTTTTAATATAGGAAAAGTTACCCTAGTTTTTCCCCTCTATATAAGATACATAGGCAAGTACTTCTTTTCCACATATAATTCCTTAAATTAACTGCAAAACTCAATGGATAATGGTGTAACTTTTGCCCTAGGCAAATCAAGCAGTGGAGAGAACAAAGAGCTCAATCTCTTGAGTTGTTTAGAAGTCAGAAATCCACCAAAAATACCTCACCGGCAAATCCTCAAAAGAATGTTTCAATGCAACTACTGCAGCAAGGAGTTTGAAACCCCTCAAGCCTTGGGTGGCCACCAAAACAGCCACAAAAGAGAACGAGAAATTGCCCGAATTGCTATTCAACAACAACCCGATCTACCCTATCGCCATTATCAATACCCGGTTCCTTGCTACCAGAAAATAGGGCGTTTTTCGGGTTCTTCTAGCCCTCCTTTGTGCGCCAATCTCCAGCCTAGGGCACTATCAGTTCACCAACAATCTGCTGCCACGGGGAAAATTGGTTATAATCCTGCAAATTTCGCACAAGTTTCTTCATCTCCACCTAAAGTTGTTGACTTTCACAAGATTGTGAGCAGTTCCTCATCGGACCCAGGAGTTTCTGATCATTTTTCGGGTGGACAACTCGATTTGGGCCTTAAGCTCTAGGGTAAGTTCAGAGATTTACTCAGGTGTGATATACATATATTGTGTCGTAATAAAAATATTGAGTTTTTGTTTTGTAATAGTTGGTAAAATACTTTTTTTTTTTAACCGTTACGATCGAGCCATGTTGATCATAGTGGTTTGCAGGCTTTCAGATCCGAAAACCAAGAAATTTTTTTTAAAATAGGATACTGGAAACACTTATTGGATTTTGATGAGCTCAATCCATTGTAATATACCAAAAATTTGTATTGTGGTTAAGTGATTGTATAAAGTAAATTAAGAATTTTGAATTATTAGAAAGCAATTGATCCTGGGCTAAATTTTGTTGAATCCTTGTATAAACATCTGACACTTACTGTAAGTATCAAAAAGTAACGGCAGTATGTATATTTGTTAATGAATGTTAAAAATAGTTCAAAATACAAAGAGATGTTAGTGAATGATGAAAATAGTAAGTATAGCTTCAAATCTGTTAAGTTGGAAATGTCAATATATATTCGAATTTCGCTACCTGTGAAGTTTTTTGAGCTACCGATACATTTGTGTATGCTGGTACATAAATCTTGAATAAATATAGACATTTGTTGATCTGCTTATTCTAATAAATTAAAGAAAAAGAGGAACAATTCTTAGTTCATTCCAATTAGGTTCCCATAATTCTGTGCATCATAGCATATTTAGAGGCAAATTATTTTGCACAAGTCAGAAATAGACAATTCTAAATAGCCAAAAATACAAACAAAATGAGAGAAATAATTTAACTAGAATGGTTACTGGTTCCTAGTCTTAAGCCCTATATCTCCGAATTTTAGCAATAGCTCTCATGATAAAGAAATTGTTTCCAGCTAAAATTTCCCAGATCCACGCGTTCGGGTGATCATAATTTGTTTCAGATTTTCAAGCATCATTGGATCTTTCTGCATCAGAATTGAAACCAAAACTCCATCTCTGCTCATAAGCCTCTTTAGTTCAATGCCTTTGTCTGCAAACAACCACAATAAAATAAGAACTTACTTTCAAAAGAACTATATTCAATTAAGTTCATACAAGAAACTCATAAATCATTCTACGTGAAATGAATTAAGTAGCAGTAAATTCAAATGACAATTTTAGATTCCAATAAGGAGCAATATTAATACGAGGAATTTCATACAAAGTTTGGCTTATGAGTAACTGATTAGACATGCTTGAAATCATTTTGTTCTCATAGAAAGCATAAATGGAAAAAAAAAGGCTACATGTAAAGATACCCTTTGAACTTGACGCGAACAGTCTGCTGCCTACCTGAACTTTAGAAACAATTGGCAAAAGTGTGCCAATTCTTTCCCTTCAGATGCATTATTGTACATCATCTAAATGCCACATGTCACCTTTTAGTTGGCTGGACAATTCAAAGATGTCAGATTTTCTCTCCAAATAAAAGTTGACATACAGGAATTATGAGGCAAACCGATGTATTTTTTCAAGTTGAAGGAAGTAAGCTAGTACAATGTATAAGTTGAATGGGTAAGGACCTTTTGAAACGGAAGCGGTACAGTGGAATATTAGTGTAGAATTAAAGGGATTCTAATATTGTATTGGACCAACAAATAGTATTCAACAAAAAAAAATCATATTTAAAAAAAAAAACAGCCCATTGTATGAACCCAACAGATGTTAGTGACTCATTTCCTCATCATGAACCCATGGCCAATATATAGATCATATAAGGATAACTATGGACTATAATAAGCAAGAGAACTTATATCTTCAATGTAAATTTTGGTCCATGCTAAATTTGTGGGACAAACTCTTACTTAATTGTAAGACAAGGGCTGATGTTTCAATATTATATTACACTATCAAAGGATGAGAAATGGACCTATAGCATTGAGAAACAACCTATTTTAAAGATGAGGTGGGATGTGGATTTCTCATTATGTTGCTCTTAGTACAATTGTGTAAAATTTTTTTAATGTATTATCTACAATTTTTTTTTTCAAACGCATTAAAAAAGACAAAACGTATCATATCCTAGATGTATTGTATAAAGTTTTCATCCCCACCCAAATTAAAATATATCCAGAAACGACCTACCCTGTCAACAAAACCATACTGTACATTATTGTAAAAATCAAACAGGCTAGCACTCACAATCCCTTTCCTTAAAAAGAAAGGAAAAACATCTTATATAAAGGGAACAAATGCTTATATCGAGTTCACTCACCGTTCGATTAAAGATCTTGCTTTGAGGACTGAATTGTAGGCAATCTATTCAGACACATATCAATTTTGATTTCACAATGCAAATGTACATGTGAATACTAATAACATGGAGACAACCTATTACTTTGTTTGAAACACTCTTTCAAGTAAAAAAGAAAAATAGCACGTGAACTTAAATATATAACCAAAGAATGTAAGCAATACCAGAAAAATATATGATTGAACCTTAAATACAGGCTTCAGCGTTTATATTAAACATTTCTTTGACATAGTATTATAGCTTTTTGGACCTAGACATTGGAAATTTGAATCCTAACAGCGTTTAGAAGGTGCCCCAAATTACTTAGGGACGTCATGCCAGCCCATTATAAAAGGGGGTATTTTCTGAAATTCAAGGGGCATTTTCAAGTAATAGAGTGCGTCTTTCAGCAATTCAGTTTCACAAATGTAAAATTATTAAAAGTTTGGTATTTATCAGTAACAATTAAACCAAACACAACCATAGTTCACTTGAAGTAACTCGTAGTTCATGAAAAGGATGGAAATTTATAAGAGAAATCATGTCTGTTCGCTTTAAGTTTTCATATAATTGACAAATTTTGGAAGAGAAGAGACGAGAAGCTTCACGATATATATTATAATTTTACTCACATCAAAAATAATTTTCAACCAATATCACAATTGTTCAGGATTTATTAAAATTTGAAACAAAAAATTCCAAAAAACCCAGTAAATTTGCTAATTTACTTTCAGCAATCAATAATTTCACAATATTAAAGGAATGGGAAATCCCATAAATACTAGTAATTTATAGTCAAACAGAACAAAATCTCGTGACTTTTTAAATAACCAAACTTCATAATTACAGCAAAGAAATATTCCGATCTACAAGAACAGGAAAGCATCAGATCTAACAAGCAATATTTCTTTCGAAGAAAAAATATTTTAATTACCTGATGATTCAAAGAAAGCAGCAAAAGAAAACCGAGTTAGGGATCAATCCGAGTCATCTCGGTCAACTGTTTGAGCTCCCCCTCTGATCCATCCACTGATTCAACTCAGCTGAAAATTTCGAAGAGAAAGAAAAAACAATGCAGTGAAGTGGAGGAATGACGAGAGGCTGTATTGACACATAATAAATCCTACCAAATCGAATCAAAATGAGATGCTATGTTTTAGGTCATCACATATTACAATTTGATTTTTTTTATTCTTAGTTTTTGGGAAAAATTGAACAGATCGATTATTCATCTTAATAATATAAATACATAGAAAAAGTTAATATGACTTTGTTAGATTGTTTTTTTTAAATGTATACGGAAGAATTTGTCAATATTTATCATATGTATAATAAAAACAATTATGTCTTAAAAAACGTTCTTGCTCTTAAATTTATCTTTTAAATCTATTTTTTAACACTTAAGTTTTTTTCTGATTTTTGTTAATTTTATTGATGACAATCTCATTTAAAAAAAGTTTAAAATATTTTTAATTACTTAATAAATTAATACAAATGACTTATTTGTATATTGCATGTGAAATAATTTATTAATACTTATATATTAATGAAAGCTTATTTATGAATAATAATGTTACTCAAACAAATAATGTGATATTTTTATATACTTACTCAAACAAATTCAAATAGCTTATTTATGCATCACACGAAAGTTTTGATAGTTTACTTAATAAATAAAAAATGTTACTTCAATGCGTAACTAATAAAATTGAAATATTTTCTTATTTTTCTATAAATGTATAAAATAAAAAGATTTTAAAGTACCGAAGTTGTAATATTTTATTGAAAAATATGGTCCATATATCAACTCAAAGGCAAATTTTTAATCAAATGAGAACAAACATGTTTCTTTACGCTTCGAAGAATTTGTGGCACTATCTAGCAACACTACAACATGATACACGGACTGAGAAACATAGACGTTCTTAAAAACTATGTATAATCTTTCGAAGTTTATACACCAAACATAACTCACAACATAATACTACTAAATTAAACTTGCATTTGCAACAAGATAGGTATGTCCTATAAGTATCACTTTAATTGCAGTTGATGTACATTATGCTCCTACCTAACTGTGAACCTGAAAATGTGACCTCTATATGTATAACTTGAATACTTAGAGCATCTCCAATCCCACCCTACCTTTTTTTTTACTTCAAATCTCATTTTACTTCATAATTTACAATTGTTACAGTGTCTGCTTCTCCAACCATAACTTCAAATTTCTACTTCAAAATAAATATTATTATATTGTTTTTCACCTAACCATATATTATTATTATATTCTTTTATATACACACACTACAACTTTTAAATACATATATTTATTTACAATTTATCGTAAAAAATCATAACAATTTAAATTAAATTACATTACTAATTTAATAAAAAAGAACAATTTAAAAAAAAAAATAAACACATACAATAGATGGAAATTAACAACATACTCAATTAATGTTTTTTAGAGTTCCTAATGTTTTGCTTGATCCCCAAGAACCAACACCGTCTTCAGAATCGAAACATGATTTTAATGTGAATGACCGTGGATATGTTAACATGCTCCAAAATCTTGATAACAATGTTTACCACCTTATTAAGTATTATGTACCTTATATTTGTGTTGGAATATTTTATTTTATTATGTTTATGTTGCAATGTTAAATCTGTTATAATGTATAATTAATTTTACTAGTTTATATTGAAATTATGTGTCAAATATAATTAACTTTACTAATTAGTGTAAATAATTACAATAATTACAAATTACAATTAATTATGTAATAATATATTAAATTAAAACTAATTATATAAAATAAAGCCATGAAATCATAATTCCAAATCTTAAAATAATAGTATTTTAATACTTGCATTTTGTGGGCTATTTGGACTAGGCGTAATCACTTTGTTTGGAATAACAATTTCAGAAGTTCATCTCAAGTATTGAGACATGGACTAGGATTTCTATCAGAATGGTCTATGGCTAATAAAAAAAATAGCTCAGGCACAGGGAATTCTTCGAATCCGTTGTGGCGACATCCTAGTGGCAATTGGCTAAAATGTAATATTGATGCTAGCATCTTTGAGTCGCGAAATATCGTCGGACATGGATGTATCTTATGAAACTCTAATGGAAATGTTATCGCAGAAAGGTTTATTTTATTACAAGGTGGAGGCAATCCGTTTATGGCAGAAGCAATAAATTGCCGTGAAGCTCTCAATTGGCTTATGGAGAATTACTATGACCATGTCATCGTGGAATCTGATGCTCTTAATGCGGTGAATGCAATAAACAACGATGTATTTTATTCTTCTCTTATAGGCTTAGTTTTCACGGATTGTATGGAACTAATGAAACATTTCGCTTTTATTCGCCTTCAGTTTGTTAGTTGGTCTGCGAACCACACTGCACATGTGTTAGCTAGAGCAGTGGATTCTTTGACAGGTAGGGGGACATAGTCTTTGTTTGTCCACCTTTTGTTTGGAGCTGTTTATTGCTACAGATATATGTTATTGACATATTTTTCAGTAAAAAAAAGTTTGAAGTATGAATAGTGTTACTTCAAATTTAAAGTTGAGATTTGAAGTGAGTTTGAAGAAAACAATTTCATTTCCATAGAGAATGGATTGAGGTTGGAGCCCTTAACCACGAGGTTAATAACTTCGCCGCACATATTATAACAAAAAAGAAATGCAAGAAAACTTGTACTTTGACGAGAGTTCACCCTAATCACTACTTCTTTATGACTCAGTAAGACTGCCCTTTCAAAGTGGATACTTGAGGCAACTACTTCCCTTAATCTGTACTTTTTTTTTATGAAATTTTATATGTACTTTAATTATCTTGTGTTATTACCATATAAAAAAAATTGTACGGCGTTTCTAGCTAGATCTAACCATATAAATTGTACGGTTTTACATTTATTTCCTTAGTTTTACTTGAAAAGGTAAAGTCAATATGCTATTGTAGAATTAGGTGTATCCCCAAGTCTTTATGTTATAATGTACTACTTCCCCAAACCTACGGAAGCAACTGTCATAATAACTAATTAGAACGAGTCCAACAATTTTTTATTTTTTTTTTCTGAAATCTCATTTTGCGAAATTTATAGTCTTTTTTGCTTTATTCATTCACCCAATTTTCATTTCATAAAATAAAATATTAATATTATTACAATATTACTTTTTATTTTACACTTCAAAAGTACGGTAAAACCCAATAAAAGAAAACAAAAAATTATAAAAATTATTTAAAATTTAATTAATCCCTCAAAATGTGGCATCCTATATACGAGATACCTCATTTTTTATGGAATACTATACAAGAAATAGAATCATTGAATTTGACCAATTCCCTATGTGATCCCTTAAAATACAAAACTCTATATTATAAGGAGCCTTTGAATTTGCTCTTAAGATTAAGAGCTCTTCAGCCGACAAGCATCTTGACACACAATATATAGGAAAAGGTCATATTTGAATGCTTATTTGTAAGAATTTAACTTCATTTCCAACCCTACATGACGAATATTTGGCAACCAGTGAGTCTTTTAATTACATTTTTAAAAAGGCGCTAGTCGAATAGAAGAAAGTATCCGAAATATAAGCAAGGACTAGTCAGAGCCTAGGTGAGACCTGAATCTCAATTTGGAGATGTATAGATTAAAGTTAGGGTAAACTTCAAAAACCACTCCTGAGGTTTCGACGTTTCTAAAAAACACCCCTGATGTTTTTTTTCTCTCAAAAGCACCCTTGAGGTTTCGAGTCGTTATAAAAAACATACTTTTCCATCCATTAACAGTTAAATGTTGATGTGGCGGAGGGGCATTTTTGTCCAAACAACAACTTTGACCCAATAACCCTAAAGCCTAAACCTAAATCTCATTTACCCTAACCCATTTATCCATCTACCCATTAACTTAACCCAGATACACCCTCCACAGTGAAACCCTAAACACCTCTCTCCTGCCGCCGCCGGCAACCGCGATTCCGGCGAAACAACTCCTTTCCCCGGCGCAACTCTCTTGTCATTCTCGATCCGCCGCTTCCGCTGTTTCTTTCTCCCTGTCGGAACACGTTCTGTTCAAATCGAGAAAACCAGGCCTCTTTTGTCCCCGCCGGAAAAACAAACAAAAACGAATTTTAGATTCCAAATAAACCGCTGACAAAACAAGATCTTGAAATCGTGTTTCATCCCCGATTTCCCCTTCTCTCTTTCATCCCCTATTCGTGTTTTGTCCCCGGTTTCGTTTCAGATCTGGAGTCGGTGGTTTCTGGTTCGAAAATATGTAAACCTATTTCAGATCTGTAATGGCGGGTTGGTTTTTGGCGAGACTAGAGTTTGTTCTCGCCGACAGAGAAAAGAAGGGGATTTAGAAGGTGAGAAAGAGGTGTTTATCCGGCGACGAGTGCGACATCGGCTGATTTATGATGGATTTGGCCAAATAGGCGTTTTTCCGGCGACGAGGGCAACATCGGCGTTTTCCCTGCAAAATTTGCGTTTGCAGGCGACTGTGCCGGTGACGGCGTCGGCGGGATGGGAAGGTTTGGATTTTAGTTTGGTTAATGGGTATTAGGGTAAAGGGGTTAAAATGTGGAATTTGACTATTTTGCCCTTTGTCACATCACCTTTTAACTGCCAATAGATGGAAAATGACGTTTTTGATAACGGTGCGAAATCTCGAAAGTGTTTTTGAGAGAAAAAAAATCTCAGGGGTGTTTTTGAGAAACGTCGAAATTTCAGGGGTGATTTTTGAAGTTTACCCTTAAAGTTATAAACTTATAAGATTAAATTAAAAATTATGAAAAATAAAAATATATCTCGATGTATGGAATGTTAGTTTTTACATAATAAAAAAACTTCCTTAAAAATTAAATTACACATATTATGAATGAGAGTATAGCAGTAAAAGGGATCTAATCGTCTTGGAAAAAATGTGAGGCCAAGACTTTTAAACTTTACCTCACACTTATAAAATATTTATTTTATGAAGTTAAAATTCGAGAACTAACCCTAACGTACCAAAATTTATTACTCTGAGCGAGTCATAGCTACAATATAGCAGACCCTAAAATATATTTCTTGTCCCTATATATTAGAGATGCAGCTATTTATTAAGATGGTTAGTCATTAACCATCGCGCCACTATAAGAATCTACCATTTTTCCTTGGGAAATTTTCTCTGAATTTTACTTCTGCGAAGTTAATTTTTCTTTTATTTGGAAAAAGAACAACATATATGTATGGTCTGATAAAATATTCAGAGATCTTGGAAAACTTGATTTGATTGCATCAGTGTGTTATGCAATGCAATGATGAATTCACCAAACGATGTGGTCATGTAGATTTAATAATTACGAACATTTTTTTTATAGTAATAATATTCGGGAAGCTTCTCCTTAGTCTATAAAAGGAGACTTACCCTATTTGTGTAAGATATCGAAAAATCAATAAAAATCTTAGTGTGTTTTGTAAACCATGAGCTTCTAAATCCTCTCCTCTCTCTCTTGTTCACATCTTAGTGCATGAAAACACCGTGAAGACTGAACTTACACCGAAACGCACATAACAAAGCCTAACGATGGCGGAAAACAGTGCAAAGTGGTGAACCTGTTGCTCAATCAACAAGATGTTTCCATACAGAAATAGTAAACAATCAAATATTGAAATTGCTAAGATGTGAACAAGAGATAGAGGAGAGGATTTAGAAGCTCATGGTTTACAAAACACACTAAGATTTTTATTGATTTTTCGATATCTTACACAAAGAGGGTAAGTCTCCTTTTATAGACTAAGGAGAAGCTTCCCGAATATACTTCTGCATTATCTTACAAGACAAGCTTTCAAAAAGATAAGATAAGATAAGATATCTGATAAGGGATAAGATTCCCTTCAGATAACCTAGGGACCACGCAGGGTCATATTAACCACACACTAAAAGCAAACTTTAATAATTATACATAAAGCAAACTTTAATAATAATGGCAGAATATGGCAGACAACATGTGATGGTGGATCATTGTAACTTTATCTCGAATTTTGATCTGGTGACATGTTTTGCATCGAGAGAGTGTCCAATCCTGGATCCGAAAATGATGCTTCGTCAAGCGGTTCATCAAAGTCCATGATCCTTGAGGAGATCTTGGTTTAGTAAAAACCAATGGATCCTCCGTTTCTGGGTATGGAACAGATGATTCCATTATT
>CAOJBJ010087158.1:0-13771 GCA_948291685.1 Euphorbia celastroides
TTGCAAGGAGAGTTGGACTAATCTGCTGAGTAGCCTGTCCTCTAGAGCTTCCGGCTCCAGCTGTCTGTTGAAAACTCCTTGGTGCCACTGGTTGTAGTACTGATGTTCGAGCCGGTTGAGCTGTCACAATTGCTCCCACTGGGTTTTGGGGAGTAGAAAGCTTGTTAATCCTATTTGGGTCAACAACTGGCACACGCTCAACAGTCAATGAAGGATTAATGCGATTATTTGCCTCATTCGTTGCAGGTGCTTGCCAAAGAGACCGCCTCAATCGCTCTTGATCCTCAGCAGTAATTCCATACTTTGCAGTTAGCTCTGCGATGAGATCCATAACCCCAGCCAACGATGGCGGTGGTGTTATGAATGTTGAAGGTGTCGCTTCACCACCAAAAAGCAGCGGCGGATCTTGCACCGACGAACGAGTGGAGTTGTTCCGCTCCACGCCTTCTTCACCGTCACTTGCTTCAAGAAAGGTGACCGTCAACTCTATCGTTGTTGCCTTCCGGCGCCATTATTGCCGTCGAAAGGTGTGTGTCTGAATTAAAAAACGATAGACTTCAAATCTCGGTAAATAATGAGATATGAGTCCACGCTCACCGCACCAATTAATGATTTTGTAATTAAAATCCTCTTTTAGCCACCACAAGCTCCAACTCCGATCACCGTTGATCACCTACAAACACAAAGGTTAGGACCGGGGGTGCTCTTTTAGGGGACTCTCCGATGCCTAAGTCAGTAAAGGGTTTGAGAGGTGTAAGTTGCAGAGTAAAAGCCAGGGTTTTAGAATATCGTACCTCTTTACCTTAGGCTATTGGGTATTTATAGGCATTGATCTCCCCTTGTTTGGGAAATCCGAATCTCACTAGGATTCGGCTATTCGGGCCCTTCTCCGCTTATTTCGGAGTTAGTTCCTCATTATGACTTAATTAATGTCTTTTCCTTGCCGAACAAGGAAATTAGTATCCTTTACGGATTAGGAGTCTATGCTGCCTAAACAACAAACTTCCTTTTTATTACGTCGCCGGCTTAACTGACATGTCTTTCACTGCCTGTTAAGCTTTATTTGGCGCTCCCTGATAAACCGCTCTTGGCTTGGTTGAGACGGTTGGCTAACCGCCTGAACTCAGTCAATTTTTGCTGATAATACTATCAATAAGTATCAACATAGCTTGCAGAGCCTACTATATACTTGATAGAACATGTGATTCTGGTAAAATGCTTCTAATTTATCACCTGTTTTTCGGACATTGGAGAGGTTGAGGTCTCAAGAGACTGGTGGTATTTTCAAGAAGAAGCCAGCTGATTTGATGCAAATCTTCAAGGTACGAGTTCTATGCCTTCTTGGATAACTGACATGTTTATTGACAAAGAAATTTGCGTGTGTTATAAAATGCTGAAAGCCTGAAACAAAAGCGAGACAACTTAGTCTTGATGTGTACATCTTTCCGGTAATCATTGTTTTAAAGTTATTTGTCGGTCTTTGATCTGCTCAAAAACACTTGAAATTTCATTTGGGCTGGGTGCTTTTGCTGCCCATAGGGAGTGGTTTGGGTTTGTGATAATTGTTTAGTAGTTAATACTCAAAGATATGATCTTCATGTTGGATCAGTGTTGTTTTCGAGGAGAAAGCGTATAGTAATACGTATTACAGGAAACTTGTTGCTTTAGCTAGCAGTTGAATCGAACGCAGCAGACGATCCCATATGCCCAGTTTTACTCCCCTTGAATTACAGTTTTGATCTGACTTCCGATTATTTTGATTATGTTTTATGCCATCGAGCAATTACATCATTAAATTTTCTGTAGGACGTGCAAATGAAAGTGAGTGATGTGGTTCTTGGGAAGGAAAAACCAATTGAAGAATCAAATCCCAAATACGAGAAGTTAAAACAATACATCTTTGAGCTTGAAATCCACCTGTCTGAGGGTCAGAAGCAAGCATTTCGCCTTGTAAAAAGACACAGAGGTATGAAAGATGCTTGCTATTGACAACTTTCTCATGGATGGTTTTCTGTGTTTTGCTTGTTTGGAATCTGAAAAATGTTCTGATGCTTCGTTTTCTCAGAGTTGGGGCAATCTTTATCGGATTTTGGGAAGGCGGCCAAACTTCTTGGTGATTCCCTTGGGTTGGCATTTTCAGAACTTGGGGTGAAAGCCGAGACATTATCTATTAGGCTGCAGAGAGAGGTATGCTTTTAGTGATTTTGATAAAAAGGGATGATTTATCTAATGGCAAAATTTTATCTTATCAATTTTTCTTCTGCTATTAGGCCTTGATGAGTTTTGAAGAACCTTTGAAAGATTATGTTCGTGCTGTGCAATCTATGAAGGCGAGTCTAGCTTGGTCCTACCTGTTGTTTTTTCGCGAGTTTTCTTTTGGGTCCTCATTTTGTTCCCCTCGTCTCATAGGTGCTAATATTGCTATTATGATTGAAAACAGGCCACCATAGGTGAGAGGGCTATGTGACAATTAAATTGAAGGAAATCAATCTGTACGACCTTTCTCACCTTTTTTCCCCTCTTTGAACTAAATATGTCTGGGGTGCGTAATTTCACATAAGATTTAATTTTTTTATTGGGTCATGTTAACAAGATCAGAGAAAGTGGGAGAAGCGGAACACGAGTACAACCAGGTAAATTTTGCAAATGTGCATTTGTTGTTTAAAGTATGTGATGCCAACTAAAGTTTCTGTAATGCAGTTAAAAGCAGAGGGGGAGGAAGCAGATTCGAGACAATTGCACGGGTGATGAGCGAAGAGATTTCAGGAGCACAAAACGCAAGACATGGAAATCGCATTCCATGAATTTGCAAAAGGACAGGCGAAGTCTCCTTCCTAAGCTTCAAGACCTTGTTCTGCGAATTTATCTAGCTCTACAGAGCTGAAAAAAGCCTGCAATATTTTATTTTTCTTTGACCTCAAACAGACTTTAGCATAGTCTTCATATAGTTAATTTATTAATGAGGAATGGGTCATGTCAAAGTTAGGAAACGGTGATGATTTCTTTTTTATAATATTTACAAGTATCTTCGTTGATATACATTGTCGGTTTCTCATTCTTTCCAATAAATTTGGACCTTATTCTCGTCTCACATATTCATTTTACGCTGTCAGTTTGTTAACATATTTGTAATTTGCACAAAAAATTAATTTGGTTGCCTCCTCCACGAGCAAATCTCTTGTTGTTCCTCTTTTTGTCTTCCTATATCCCGCCCATTCCTATTAACATACTCGTTGCGTTGTTCGCATCTCGGAGAACAACTGGCCACCGGCAGCAAACTTCTCATCCCAAATTTACGGCAGTGCATCTTATTTCTCCAGGTTTGCTCCATGCTTCATCTTTTCCGTTTACAAACTAGCCAATGTGAACATCTGCGTTGCTGTTTGGTTTTTACTTCCTCTGCGTACTTGCAGCAGAAATTATTTTCTGATTTAGACCAGTCACATAACATAAAAGTTTTTGCGCACTAATTTTTAATTTTTTTTATTATTATTCAAATATTTTTATTTATAAGTCAAAATAATTCAATAAGCTTTTCTTGTTCAAATTATATATCGATATAATACTAGGAAGGAATGTCAAACTTTGATGCATGCTGTATGCTTAAGACAGACACATCAGCCAAACGAATTTTTCTATTGTCTCAATTTTTACTTAAAAAATGAGCTAACATTAATATTTAATGCCTGGCTGCAAGGTTTTTATTCAATTTAACGGTTTTTAATTGAGTCTTGGAGCAACAATACAGGTCGGCCAAATTATGAGTTAGAACTTGAAATTCACTGCGCAGCTGCGTACGGTAGAGCCCAATGGTATGTTGGAAAATAAACCCAAGTCCCACATTGGAAGAGTGAGAGAACTAACACTAATATATAAAGACCACAAAAGACTTGCATTAGTATGAGGTTTTTTGGGTGTAAAAGCCCAAGAAAAAAACTGTGAGGGCTTGGTCTAAAGCGGACAATATCATACTAATGTGGAGTTATGACAAAAATGTCTGCTATTGTTGTAGGTTCTGGGTATGGTGGCTCTGTTGCTGCCTGTCGAATGGCCATGGCAGGAGGATTTTCCAACTGATACTTTGAAGATCTTGTCAGCTTCGAGGTTCGAAAACCAAAACTTAGGCATCACTCTGGGGATCGGCAATTTAAATTAGTGTCCTTGAGTTGACACTTTTCTCAAGATGCTGCTCTAAACTTGGAAGTCATAGCAAGTCTCTGAAGTTGGCAAAAACGTGCACTTCAGTCAACTGAGGGCTTGCTGTAACTCTTATAATTTTAAGTTTAGGGCGGCATCTCGAAGAACAGGTACATATTTTGCCAAGGAAATATTGTTACGTGACTAGACTTGTGTTATTTTCATGCGCTTCATTAAGCGAAGGGTTTGCAGGTATACATACAGAATGATTCTTTAGCTGCGGTGGCTTGTGGACTAGGTGGTGGTTCGCTAGTAAACGCTGGAGTTATGCTGCCAGCTCCAGTTCGAGCTAGGAGGAACCCGAAATGGCCAAAGGAATGGGAGAGAGAGATTGGGATGCTTCTGAAGCTAATGCTGCAAATACAAAGCATTCCAGTGAAATTTCCATCTTATCTGTTTGACAGAGAAACAGATAAGATGAGCTTTACTCCACCACAGGATCCTTTGCTCCCACGAAGAGTCAAAGCCTTGCAAAAGATCAGCAAGAAATTGGGAGGAATTTTACTCATGTCCAAATACAGGAGCACATTTTTGGGTGGATGCAATGCAGCATCAGATTCTTTGTCTGGGGTTTGTAACCACAATGGCCAGGTTTTTGAACCCCAAAGCCAAGCCTCGGTTCATCAAGGCCTCTATGTTTGTGATGCTTCACTAATCCCGTGTTCTGTTGGGATAAATCCATCTCGAACTATTGCAACAATGGCTGAGCATGTTAGTAGGAGTCTTGTGCAGGAAGTCCTGAAGTACCAGTGCAATCCAAGCGCAAATTTGAACAATGTAATTGTTGATCAGAACTTAAGTTCAGTCAAAGATAGAAATTCGGGTCAGGAAATTAACTCAGCGGTTCAGATCAAAGATAGAAATTGAGGGGTTATGTGGGTGGTATGCCATGCACTGCTCATCTGATAATGAAAATGAATTCTCAGAATCAGAAAGAATTCAATCAAGGGGATCTGCTTATGGGTGGATCTGATTCTCTTCTGAGAGGAAAAGTTGGCGGGTATTTGGTGTTCAAATCCCTTGAGAAGGATAAAATACACATCATAGATGGGGAAGTAGATATGTGTGTCACAGATGACAGAACTCCCTACACACAGTATATGCACTATCGTCTTCTGCTTTCAGCTTCTTCTGGTTCAAAGTATACTGCTAACGTTATTTCCACTGAAGAAACAAACTTTTTATTAATGGATTATTGAACTTTTTTGGTACAGATATATTCTTGAGGGGAAGAAGACGATGACTCCTCATATTTTCGCATTAAATGCTTGGAAAGAGACAACTACACTCCATGTAACATTTAAAAAGTTGACTGTCAAAAGTGAAGGTGACACCATGGTTAACTTAAGGGGGGAGCTTCGAGTTTCAGTCATTGAGCTTTTGAAGAGTGTAATGAGTCTCAAAGGAAAAGGTGCTGGAAGGTTCATATATTTCCTACTACAAACCCTTGTAAGAACCTATGTGTTACAAATTCCTCTGAAGGACCCCATTCTAAACAATTCCTGCCATAAGCCATACCCAGAGAGCAACCTGCATAATATTAGAACTGGTCAGCTGGAGGCTAAATCCTTTTCTTTCCTTTTTTATTCATTATAAATCTTGGATTTGGCTTCTTATTTTCATTTGCTTTGGATTTGATTTTATCCAGATGATGGATGCGAGATCAGTTGCAGGCAGTGGAAATGCACTCAAAATCAGTGGCAGGGGAAAGGAGAGAAGCAATCTAGTCCAGTTCTCCTTCTCAGTGGTTATTCTACAGAGAGTTATACATTGCCAACAGAAAAGCACGATCTAGTCAGAACTTTACTGGAACACGAACATGAAGTTTGGCTACTGCAATCGAGGCTGCATCCCTCGAATCCTGCAAACGGTTTCTCTATTGATGACTTGGGGATATATGATATTCCAGCCGGTGAAAAACTAAACATGAATCATATGAAATAATTATTTTTCCGTGTTCTTTAGTTTTGCTATATCCGTGACCTTTTTTGTAAATATCTGCAGCTATTAATAAAATCCTTGAATCGCATGGATTGAGCACTAAGATACATGCGATTGCACATTGTGTTGGAGGTGTTGCCATCCATATAGCTCTGATGGGTGGTCGTGTGAAGGCATCCAATATATCTTCTTTGACTTGCACAAATTCCTCCATGTTCTTCAAACTTGCTACACTTCCCAGACTCAAAATGTGGCTTCCTCTGCTTCCTGTACGCTCTTCAAACTACACGCATTTTAAGACCCCTTTGGCTTATGGCTTATACTTGAGTTTTGCTTAATTTTTGGTCTGCAGATAACAATGGCTGTACTGGGCAAGAACACTATACTGCCTATTTTGGGAGCATCAAAAGCAAGTTTTAGGCACAGGCTCTTGAAATACCACGTTATGAAAGATGCAACTGCAAGGAATGCGAGATATTTTCTGGCATTTTTGGAAACGCATTTTGGCATGAAAATGTGAGGCCCACTTTGCACCAGTGGTTATATAACAACAGTTTTACAGATCTTCCAATGGGAGGATTTCCTCACCTCAGAAAAATCTGCAACTCGGGATTTATAGTCGACAGCAACGGTAACAACTCATATATG
Source organism: Euphorbia celastroides (assembly GCA_948291685.1). Classification (NCBI taxonomy): domain Eukaryota; kingdom Viridiplantae; phylum Streptophyta; class Magnoliopsida; order Malpighiales; family Euphorbiaceae; genus Euphorbia; species Euphorbia celastroides. The sequence continues at coordinate 6,787 of CAOJBJ010087158.1, forward strand.
ATCCATTCAGAGAGAATGGCAGTTTCGACACTATATATTTCAGGCGGGCGAACGGTCCTTGTAACTCCAGAGACAACATTTCTGGCTGATAAATTTATGAAGTTGCACCAACCGGGTTTTAGACATGAAAGAGTGGTTGTTGAAGGGTATGGGCATTCGGATTTGTTGATAGGAGAGAAATCTCACGAGGAGGTATTCCCTCACATTGTATCGCATATAAAAAGAGCAGAAGTTGAAGAAAATGGTGGGGTGAGCTTTGAGAGGAAAAGGTATAGTAAAGAGGTGTTGGATTGGGGTGTGGATCCTTATGGAGGAGTTGCAGGATTTGGAGGCTTTGCTTTCTGTATTTTAGCTGTTATTTGCTCTGTCTTGTTTTTATGTTGGTTTTAGTTTCTGTTGTTTTCCTCCTTTATTGATAGTTGATAGCAAGAAATTAGGAAAATGGAATTTCTTACCTGTATCTGTGCGTTGATTTCTCCGTTCTTTTCTTGTTTACAAATATGAATTTATAGTGTTGGTTTTGGTTTTTGTTGATTTTAGTGTTACTTGATGGGAGGAACTTGTGATTTTACTGTATGAATGTAGGATACTTTTGACCTATTGAAGCTCACCATGACGCAATGTGTATTTTTTGAAGCCAAGTTGACTTTTGGTATGCTTGACGAATCATAGTGTGTTTTATAATTATGGGAAAGATTAATATGCTGACTACTAGTTTGATCAGTTCAGTGTGTCATGTGGCTCACTTCCATGCTCTCTTTTCCATTTCTAACTTATTGCTTATTCGTTTCTCTATCTTATTAATCAACCATACAAGTCAAACACGTTCCAAGGAATGAATGAAATATAAAGAAGGGAATTAATGGAAAACACTCATTTTATTTTTCTGCATATATTATTTTCTTAAAACTTTTCCAAAAGCTAAGGTTGGATCCTTTGATCATTCTCTTCCATATTAGTGAATATATTACTTAAAGGTTAATAGGTTTTATAAACTATTTTCAAATTGTAAGAAGCTTAAAAGTATGCATTAAAATCGATAAAAAAAACGGTATTTATAGTCAATGTCCTTTTTTTGCCCTGTTATTTACTTATATTCTTTTTTCTCCTTTTTTTAATTTTGTCCTTTTTTTAGTATATTATGATTAGTATATTTTGGTATAGGTATACTAGTATATTTTGGGTAAACTTCAAAAACATATCCTGAGGTTTCACACTTTTGCAAAAACATTCTTTAGGTTTTTTTTTTCAAAAACATACCTTGTGGTTTCAAAATTTTGCAAAAACATAATTCTCAAAATTTTGAAACCACATTTGAAAGGGTAATATTCTCCATTTTAAAGTGAAATTTTGCAAGTTTCTTTATACAAATAAAATACATAATAGTGACGAATTTTAGATTTTTTTGAGATGTTTTGATATTTATTTTAATTAAAAATCGATCCTAACTTTAAAAAATCAAAATAAAATAAAAATATTTTTGAAAATTATTTATATTTTTAATAAATAATTCATAAATAATATTGATAGAATATGTGGATGTTGAATTTTTTAAAATAATTTTTATAATATTATCAAAACTGTAATTTTTCAAAGCTTAATTTTTTTTTTTTTTTTTTTAAAAACATATCATCTTCCTCTTCTCTCAGTTCCAATTGCTCACCGTTGCCTGTTGCAAAAGCTCTTATTATCCTGCCATACCATGTGGGGTTCCTCTCGCAATTCATCTCAGCTCTCAAGCAAGGTACTCCGAAAGACCTTTCTTTTTCTAATCGACTCATGGAAATTTCTTCTTTTCTGCTGAATTTGTGCTTTTCTAGTATCTGATTTTGAATATATAAACGCCATTTGTTTCTTATAGCTATTTTCTTTTGAATTTGTTCAGAAACTTGTGTTTCTTAATAGCTTATCCTTCCGTCTTTTTCCAAAATAAAGGCCTCTCATGTTTAGCTTTTGCATTTGAGGAGCTTCTACTACTAGCTTTCAATAAGGCACCTATTGGTTTCCAGGCCACTGTTCTTCCTTTGCGTATTTTCTTGCTGGGTGTGTTTAGATACTTTCATTTTGATGGAATTCAATTCATTTTGCATATAAAATGAAACATAAGGTTTCCAAACACACTCTTTCTGTTTTTGTATTTTATATGCTAATCCTAGGAAATTACTTTCGTTTGTAGTCTATTGTAATTAGGATCAGTACACTGCTCCTTTGTTGTATTTCAGCATTTGTCATTTTTGGCTGAATTTAATCACTTGTCTGTTTATAATCAGAAGCAGGATAAAGGGGGGTTAGGTGAAAGTTTCAGGGCAGAGAATTTCATTCCAGGTTTAGTAATTGGTTTCATTGTTGGCATGCTGCTGGATATGGCTAGTCCCACCAAATTTGCAGCTAAGAAGAAAACTTTCTTATCTGGAAAGTCTCAACAACGGAGTTTGGAAGTGAACAGTGGTGACCAAGACCTCAAACTGGTACAAATTTAACTATTTCAAGTACATTTTCTTCAATGTTGGTTGAAGTACTCGAACTGTATACTTGTGTTGTTAATCTTTTACGGATGGACATTTGGTGATAAAATAGCAGTTACTATTGGTTGCTTAGACTATTGACTTGCTATTGTACTTCAGAAAGATTTTTTATTAGGTCATGTTTTTTTAACTTATAAGTAGAAGAATGGAACTGAATTAATAGGCTTTCCGAAACTTGTGTAAATGTTGATTCTTATTATAAAATTGAACTGAATGACCAATTAGTTGAAAATTACAGAGCCTAGAAAAAGAGTCAATGTTTCAGCAACCATATCAATAGATCCCTTCAGTACCAACCAGCCAAGACTTAATCGCATGCTAGATGTAGTTGGCTATATGGATCATCTGATGCCATGAAGCTCTATGTTGAGCCAAATTCAATACATCTCTTGAGTGATGGGATCAAATTTATCTGGATTTCATTCGTGAAAGACCTTTAAATGGGGGAATACTTTGACGATAACCAATTCATTTCGGTTACTTAAACATATCCTTGAACAAGAAATGTAACTTCTGGCATGCTGTTAGACGGATAATCTGAGCTTTTGCTGCGTGTCATAGCAATGTCAAGTTTGTGATACTGAGTTTGATTATGCTAAATTCACGATTCTATTGCACAACCAAATTTTTTGTTTGTGCATATGCAAGGATGGAATTGCTGAGTGAAATCTCAAGTGCTTTGAGGCTCTGTTCTTTTCGACTTATTTGAACTTAGCAGAACCTAACTGAAACTTGCCTGTAAGGCTGTAACTTATTTGAAAATTTTTGAAACTTATTGACTGGAACTCATTTGGAACTTATTGAAAGTTAATGAACTAAAACTTATATGAAACTCATTGAAACTTATGAAAAAACTTAAGTGAGACTTATTGAAGTTGAACTTAACTCAATGGAAAATAAGTTGAAAAGAACATAGCCTGAATGGGCGTCAATTAAGTTAGTTGCTCAAATATGAGATCAGATGTCATGGTTTTGTTGACAGGTATTAGTAGTGAGACAGGATCTGAAGATGGGCCAAGGAAAGATTGCATCTCAATGTGCTCGTAAGATGCTTAAATTCCAAATCTTAGTTTCGTATCTCCCGATGACATGATGCCAATTTTGTATCTTATGCCTTATTGGATCTGTTTATTTGGCTGTGCCTTGTTTATAGATGCTGCTACTGGCATGTATTCAGAGCTGATGTAAAGGTATGTATGCAGCTTATGTGTATGGTATTCAATGTTATTCAAGTTGAAGTGAGTGAATTATTCTAGAGTTGAAAACCCGTTAAAGGCTCATGGAAAATGAAAGTACATGAAGTTAAGATTACTTAAGTGGCTGTTGGCTGTAACTTTACAATTACATTTACTCGATCCCGAGAGAACTGGCTCTTGGCTGTTAGTTTGTCATATTATTTGAAATTCAGAAAATTTGCATATTTTGCAGTGATCGGTCACTGCTGAGAAGATGGGAGCAATGCGGGCAGCCCAAAATAGTTGTTACCTGCAAGAACCAACAAGAAATGTAAGCCGGGTGATTTATATGGATAAGGCAGAAAAATGCCTCAAATATATCTTAAAAATCTTCCGATAACCAAATATTGTTTTGCATTTGTCTGTAATAAGGAATAAGCTACAGGAAGCAGCTGATGACATTGGCCTTCCAACTTTTGTTGTCTCAGATGCTGGGCGGACACAGGTCTTTTTTTGTTGTTTTAATCTCATATTTGTAATATCACTTACTATTAGTTAGTAAAGCTATTTTGGCTAATTTGTAACTTTGTGTTATTAATTGCACAGGTTTTGGCTGGATCAAAGACTGTTCTTGCTGTTAGACCTGGTTTATTTATTTGTTAGTCATTGATTCTGCACTTGTTTTATTTGCTTTTCCTCGTACTTTTTCCCTGCTCCTGTAAGCTAAATTATTTTTTATGCATATGCTCAATGACTAGTGAAATCGAATTTTGTAACGCTGATAGGAAATCGAATTGTAATTCCAGAAATTATATTTGATTGAATGGGAAAATGGCAATTACAAGATAGGAAATAGGCCTTGTAGAAGGGTTGGGTAATTCTTTTAATGGCAAAATAATATTCAATCTTTGCTTTTTCTGCAGGATCAAAAGCAGCAGTTGATTCAGTTACAGGGAAACTACGACTGCTTTGATATTCAAAGATGAAGATCATCTATTTAGTTGAACGACTGCATTTGTTTGGAAAAAGTTACTTTCACATTGTGAAAAGGAATGCAATTTTATGATATCCTATTGCGAGGTAAAGATGAATCTAACCAGTTTGGAAGCAGTTGAGAAATTAGGAAATTGCCACCATTTGCATTTAGATGAAGAGAGCTTTTGGTTGAGCTCATTGATTTGAGTTGAGTCTACCACTATTTGCAGGCAGCGGTTGTAGAATATTGATTAATTGTTTTGAGTTATCCTTACAGTGTTTCAATATTAATGACTTGGATATTACAATTGATGAACTATAGATTATTTATAATGTGGCTGATGGACTAGAGGAATTTGCCACCACTTTGGTGCTATATATGATGTTTATACCATTTTCTTACGTCATCTTTGTTCGGTTTACTGTTTGTTTTTAGGGTTAATATTTGCTAGTGTCGATGTTTTCCAGCTACTAGCTTAGCTTCTAACATGCAAATATTTATAGTAGTTGTTCAATTATTGAAACCAAGTGTTTCAAATAATTTAGATTTGTCTACACAGACTACACTTGTTTCGTGAAACACAAAGTAAATATATTACTATACAATTATGTTCTCTTCAACTCTAGTTTCTACGCGTGTCTTCTATTTAGCTTGTTACTCGTAGGTTATGCAAAGGATAGAGAAGTGAGTGAAGAGAACATGTAAGAAAAAGAGAGGCAACAACAAGAAAGTGAACTACACTCGAAAACATGAGGGTTCGTTACGTGAAAAAACTCTATTTTCAAACTTAATAGGATTGAATGATACATAAGTTGAGAATATCATACTTAAAAGGAGCCAAAATGCGTTGTTATAAAAAAAATAATTGTTATAGTAATTTATTAAAAACAATTTCAACGCATCCAAAACACACCTAAATTGAAAATATAATTGGAACACAATATACCAAAAAAAAAAAAAAAAATCAACGCCATGTAGCAAAACCAATGTCAATCTGCGAAACGACGCAGTTTCAACTGCGTATTTTACAAAAGAAAATCCCGTTCCTCAAAGCATGAAAATGCAGTTGCTTTCTTTGATCAACTAAACCCTAGGCCCAACATTTGTTTCTTTTGCTGTTGCAGAGAAAATGGCGTCTCGCTACAGATCTCTCTCAAAATCTAGTGTTTCGCTTTTAAAATCGGTTGTCAACAAGCCCATCCTTAATCCCAGAAGCGTGTCTTCTCATCTGCCCTCTGGTCCTTCGTTTCCACTTTCAAGGTAAACACTTTCTATTACTCTGGTCGTTTCAGTCTGTTTCTCAATTTTCATATCTTGATATTAGTTGCTGCAATTCAGCTTGTTTTTAACAATTTTCTTTTGTTGGAATTGGAGTTGCAGGTTATTTCCGCAATTGGGTGGCGTACAATCTCTACTTCCGCTGCACTCGGCGGTCTCTTCAGCTAGGCTAACCTCGTGCCTTGGCATTGATTCAACGAGCTCCAGGTCGCTCTCTCAGGGTATGCTTTGCAGTGCAAACCCTGGAGTTTGATTTTCTCCAAATCTTTTTGTTTTCATTTGTGTAAGCAACTTTTTTTTTTTACTCTATGATCTTGTCTCGTTGTTTTATTGTGAAAGCCAAGCCAATTCCTACCATTACATATGCGCACATTCTTTAGTTATTTTACTATAGAAATTGAACACTAGTGGCTGTGGTGAGGGATATCAATCAATAGCCTTTTAAAGCTAAATATTGATCTCCATTTTTTAGGAATAAAAATGAATGGAAAACCAGAATACATATGGCCATCTTGCTCCCCCACTAGTTGGAAGTAAGGGGCGGCTTTGTTGCTGTTGTTTCTCTTTGGTGCTTGTTTTTTGTGATCTTATATTAGTTAGAATGAGGAGACTACAGATTGGGAAGATATTTGGGGAAAGGGAGGCTGTGTTAGTGCTTCAAATAGGTAGTGCAAGTGTGATCAGAATTTATGTGAGTTTGATGTGGAGCTGCTCTGTGATGTAGAAATTACCTTTACCATGTTGGGAAAATGGCGTTATATTCAAGTTCTTCTTTGTTTCATCATAAAACCATTTTCTCATTTATTTAGTTTTCTGGATTGCAAATAAGGAAGTTTTGAAGAATAGGTTAGCATGGATCTCTCGAAAAAGATGAAACTTAATTATTCTCGAATAATACCAATTCAAATTTCCAAATGATTTGCATGGTGGTGTTAGAAAAATTGAGCGTGTTTTCTCAGGAAATGAGCGAGCTTCTTATAGGTGTATTGTTGCTAATCATTTTTAGTTTGCCATTCATTGGTGGAACTGCT
>CAOJBJ010087278.1:0-11109 GCA_948291685.1 Euphorbia celastroides
ATAAGGTTCATGTGTTTATGAGAACCTTCATTTAAACTGAATATGTGTGTTAAAAAATAATATGTTTTTGTTTGTTATATAAAAGATTTTTGAACTTGTAATAGCTTCCATGGTTAGTGACCTATAGATAATAATATTAAGCTAGATAAGTTTCAATCTTGGTGGCTTTGAAGATTAAGCAAGATTAATTGTGTGACAGAAAACTGGAAATCGTTGAGCAGATTGTGGTTTTCTGGATTAGGGAAACATTAATGGCGACTGCTACAATGGCTACTGCAGCTGGTGCAGCTGCTCTTTTGTACTATACATTGAACCGGAAGCTACTTCCTAGTTCGTCTCACGATGATGATGAAAATGATGATGAGAATAATACGGCGAGCGGTGTTCCTTTGGGGATTGACCGGTTGATTCAAGCACCGGCAACTTGGTTGGAGACAATATCAACTTTGTCTGAGACTCTTCGGTTTACTTACTCTTGAGACCCTGGGAAAATGGCCCATTGCTGACTTGGCATTCGGGATCAGTTTTCTCCTGAAGAGGCAGGTAAGCTCGGCTTTTCTTCTAACACTATCTTCATTGGAGGCATATAGTTGAAACTAATGGTTCTTACACGAACTAGAATGTGTTCATATTGCCAACTTTTCAAGTGAAGTTTGTCCGAGCTTGCAAATGTAATGAAATTCGATGTTGCATAGGTATCTTTTTTCTAATAAATTTGCATAGAATATGTTCATTTTGTCAACTTCTTTTATGCAAGTTGTATTGAAATTTGATTATGGTTTTCCTGTTTTCTTTTAGTTTTTTTGGTGTTGTTAAGTTTCCTTTTGTCTTTTAATTTTGCTGTAGGAGAGGAGGTTGATTATTTCGGGAAATTCCTTGTGAATGCCAGCAATGATTTTGTCATTCTTCAGATGGAAAATTTTTATTCTTCTTTTGCTTGATGATTAAATTTGTATCGTAGATGGAATTGAGTAATTGTACACTAGCGTTTCGGTGTTCGGTTATTTGCTACTGGTACCAGGAATAAGCACATTGGAGGCACAGAATTATTATATGTCTTGTTTATTACCAAAGTTGTCACATTTCGCCTACTGCTCCCTTAGACTTTGAAAAGGTCCCGGTTTCCCCTAAATTTGCAAAAAGTACACCAGTTTGCCTCCTGAAGGCCACACGTCAACTTCTGGTTGATTTTGACTTCTCAGAGATGCACTTTCCTGATTTTCTCTCTCCAACCAGAAGTTGAAATGTGGCGGAAAATTGGGTGCGCTTTTTGCAATTTTAAGGGCTAGTTATGAGTTCGACCTTTTCTCACTTCCTATTGTCGAATAGTTTTATGGTTAATGGAAAATGCATTGAGCTCGATTTTTCTGCTATTGCAGCTGCTTGTATGACGTGGGAATTGGCCGAGTCAGGCAACGATTTCATTACTTCGGTTATAAATGGAGCCGATTTGGTGCCCACATTTTCAGCTGATTCAGTTGACGACTTACGAGCCGAGGTAAATTTATGCTTATATTTTCGGGTTTTTCGCCTCCTTGTTCTGCAGCTTGACTTGTGCAATCTGGACCCCTGACTTTGTCCTTAATTGCCTCTTGCCCCCCTAAACTTTGGCCATGATAGCCTCTCGGCCCCCTGAACTTGTCTAAAACGCACCTCCAAACTTTTTGAGTTCCGTGTGTTAGCTTTTGGTTGGTAGAAAAAATGACATCTTTGAAAAGTCAAGCCAATCATAAGCCGACACATGGCGTTCAAGTCTAAGTAGTGCATTTTTCTAAGTTGAAGCGGGTCTGAATGGTCTATTTTTGCAAGTTTAGGGGGTAGAGAGGCTATTAGAGACAAATTCAAGGGGGTCTATTGTATTAAGCCTATATTAATAAATGTTCATGAATGAATGCCATTAGATTCCGTGTTTTAATATCGTTGTAATTGCTCGTCTAATGCCACGGGTTGTAATGAAGAGGGCTCAGTGCATGGCTCAAACAGCATGGACAACCCGAAATTCCATTGCTCTTATCATTTTCATGCATCGGTCCCCGCCATCGAAACACATCAAACTCAACCGATGCAAAGTCCCCCGAAACAACCCAATCTTCCGAGCCACTCGTATGTCCGAAAACCACAATAGAAACCATCGATCTCCCCGTGTGCTCAGAAACCAATAATTCCGCTGACATGGCGAATCCCGATGATGATGTGGATGCTAGAAGCGATGTACACGAGGACCAAATGAACGAAGTCGAGCCATGGCAACAAATCGAGCATGAGCTTTACAGTACAACTGAAGAAAACTCTGATAATAGGGTCAAGGAGATTCGGGAAGAAGAGGCAGAAGCATTGGCAGAAGTCGGTGAAAGCCAACCCGAAAATAGTGTACCCGAAACAAAGCAAGTCCACAGATTTTTCCCACCAGGGAAAATTATGTACATTGTTACCCTCCAACCCGAAAATGAAGAACACGAGACTACGTCCTCTTCGAGTGAGTCAGACAATGGGGAGAGAGCTGGCGAGGGTGAAGTCGGGATTTTTCTCACCCCGAGATCACTTTATAGTAAACTGAGACTTTCCCAGACTATGGTGAATGATCATTTTATGCCGGTTTATCGAAGACAGATGGAGAAACTAATTCAAGAACTCGAGAATGTAGAGCTCGATAAGTTTACCGAGCAGATTTCTTTGTAGAGAAATGATTTTACACATGTAACTGAATAAGTTTTTTCCTATGGAACTGAAGAATTGGTCCAAAATTTTATCTTTGATGGACCATGTGATGGTTCATTAATGGAAATTAATGAATTTGTCAATGATTTATTAAACTTCTATTTGACAATATTTCAATTATAAATGTCACTTTGTAGTTTATATCATATAACTGTTGATAGCAACATAAAGAGCAACTTGGAATTATGGAATTTTGTTTTAATCTTTATGTAAATCAAAATTAGGCTTTTTTTCATAGTCTTTTGATTCAAAAAAATCAAAACAAAAAACATGAAATAGATTAATGGATGGTCAAGTCATAATTTCCATTGTGCGAATCACATTTTGATTTTTCAAAAATATCTTGCATTTATGTAACATAAAAATTTCAGTTTTGTTGTCTTTTTTTATATATATATAATGTGCGCTTTCATAGGATCTTTTATTTAGCTTCCCCATATCTCATTAAATAAAGAGAGAGAACAAAATTACATGTTAGTTTTCATATATTTTCATAACATTACAGATTTACCAATTTTACATCTCGTTTAATTAAAACAAGAGAAAACAATACTAATAACCGCTTTCATATATATTTGAAAATATTATTAATTGACCAATCAATGAATAACCGTGATCTAATAAATAGTGATGATGACTATGTCGATTATAACTTTTAATAACCGCACCTCGTATAAAGTGAGCTGAATCGAACCAAATTTAAAATTGGACTAAAAACAATTTGTTTTTCATATTTTTTGTTTAAATATTATATATATATTTTTTGACAGGAACAAATTAAAAAAAAAAATTGAATAAAATTGGAAAAAGGAAAGCATTCAGATATAGATTAAACAATAAAATTTGAAAAAGGAAAACATCCAAATATTGATTAAACAATAAAATTGGAAAAAGGAAAACATCCAAATATAGATTAAACAAATCCCTTCAAATACAAACAAAAAACAGACAAAAGTTCTCATTTCTTCTTTAATTATAAATGTTTACAAAAAGAACTCTCTAGATGATATCACTAAGCAATTTCCAGAAATTTTGGATATATACCATAGGGAAGAAATAAGAAAATTAAATTTTCTTTTAGCACATGTTCTCAATTTATGTTGCAATTTTTTGTTAAAAAAAATGTAATGTAATATTGGAATACTCTAGGTAATGTAATATTTTAGAAAAGCTTTTCCTGTTGTCTCTAAAAAAGAATACACTAGGTATGGGGTAATTTTTTTAAATTATACACTACATCGAGTTTTACGAGAAAAATTTCTTCAATATTATTATTATGATTTTGGGTGCTTCGAACACGATAAATCTTATAAAGTAGAGATATTCAAGAAACATTACAGCGAAAAAATTGTGACATTTCGAATAGTGAAATAATTTCAAATTAAATTATGATAGCTTAATTAACAATCTCAAAATTAAGTATGAACCATAAGGATTTGTGTTCTACACGTAAGGTCCAAGTAATATGCCATGTCATTTAAATAATAGAATTATTGCAAATGTCACTCAATTTGACAATTTGTATAAATAAAATTATGTTAATTTCTTTTTCAACTTGACTTACAAATTAGCTTTGTTTGACCTAAGCAAGTTGACCAACTAAACCTAATTCACAATGGCAAAATGTCCATATTCACATAATTAGAAGTTTAGCATCATCAACATTTAATTAAGAAAGTGTTGGAGAATTTCACTAGAAATAAAATAGTTTTTTTCTTTTTTACTTTTGTTAGTTTTTTCCTTGTTTCAAAAATAATAGGAGAAAATTTCCCTTATATCAGTGAAACAATTCCACCTGTACGAGTATTTTAATTTAGTAAATTCCATAAAATCTCAATACCTTTGATTACAGATATAATTTAGAAAATAAAAGAATAATATGCATAAGTTTTTTGGAATGGACCAGGTTGTCGTTTTGTGTGGAGTGGAAGTCCCTTTCACAATTGATGCCTAATGATAATAATTATTTGAGTCTATTTATTTGGCAATGTTGAGCACTTAAATAAAGTTTATTTTTTTAATTTTTTTTATTAATTTTCTTTTATCTTTTCAATACAAAATAATGCTCATAAATATATGGTTGGTGCTATTAAACTATTGTAATTTTTTTAAAAATATTTACAAACATCAAAATAATATTTGTTACATTTAACGTAATAATAAACAACTAAATCAAATGAAACGGAATTATATTTTATTAACAAGATGAATGTGACATTTTTATCCAATGGACCAACATTAATGGCATAATTTAGGAGTAATTATTATGTGGGCACTCATTTTTCTTTTTTTGATAAAGATTTACTTATTTTTCTCCTTTTCTTTTTTTTCCTTGCTTCTGCTATAGTGCTTTGTCAACCATGAATTATTAAAAACTTCTGCATGTTATATAATTTGACATCTACAATTTTTCCAAGCTTTGTGGAATATTGTGGATTGTATTTTCGGAACACATTAATTTAATTTTCTGGAATAGATAATAAAAAGATTCTTATATGAAGTACATGTTTTGATTTTCTGTACTTGGGACTTCATATATGGAATCCAACCGACATGACGGTCTAATTATTTTCAAGCTACAATATTTCACTAATAGAAAAATAAATAATTTTTAACTTAGTATCGAAGCTATTTATAACTATTTAAATGCCGGTCTCACAATTACACAAACTCTCTCTTCTAGTTAGGGAAAGATGCATTTTATCGTCGATTCATGGCTCGATGAACAGTTATGATATACATATTAGTCGAGCAATGAAAAACACGATGTTTAGTGTGATTTTATTATATTTCACTATAGGTATAATAGAATTAACTTTTCTTACAAATACTTAGAACTTTAAAGAGACTAGATATCGTATCCAAAATTCCCCAACCCTTGTGTTGACAGGCATACCAAATATCAATTGTGCTACACCAAATCAGTGCGAAATTACACTCTATATAGACATTTCCAATTTCTTTGTGTAATCAATTTTATATCAATTTTTTTGGATGAATATTAAAATTGAATGAAAATTCATATATATACGCAATAAACTTCTAGAAAATGAATATTTGTTCATCAAATCTCTTTGCTCAGATTAGGGATCGGATGTGTACAACAACTAATTTGAAATATTAATATTTTATTAGACATAATGAAACTCATCAGCATTATTAAACTCACATGCATTATAAAGTTCAAGAACATAATTATTAAAAAGATAGAAAGAGAATTCTGGAACAAGAACACGTCGTTACAAAACTTATTCACTAGAAAAGCGAAATTTTGATCGACAATATTACCTATTCAATAACAAAAAGATCAAATCGTATAGTAAATACATTATTATAGAATTTTTTGACGGCTAAAGTGATTGTTCTATCTCCTATTATAATAAGTTCACAATGTTTCTCTAATATGTATTTTGACCAATAATAATATGATTAATACTTTGTGTAGGAAACCCACACGCCAAACATGATAGAATAAATAAAGTTTTTTCTTTGCTTAAAAAAATATCACGTTTGCATTTGTATATATTCCATTTGGGAAATCGGTACAAATTAAAATAATTGAGAATGAGAAGTAAAACATCAATATTACAATGGAAATATGAGAGCATTTGTGATGAAGTTCGATCCAAGAATTATCAAGGGCAAAGTAAATGTTTACTTTTTAGAAAATAAAGACATAGTATTAGTAACAGTAATGTACAATTTCCTAATTTTTATGTTTTTATAACATACACAAGTCAATTTGTATTTTTTACACATATAATTAATGTAAGAAGGTCATGTATCATTAAAATGACAAATATATCATCAATTTATAATTTTAACAACTTTTATCTGATGTTTCTCTAAACTCTTAAATGTTTTAATTCGTCATTTTATATATGACAAAATGCACTAATTTATCTTATCAATAAATAATGTGTCAAAGGTTTTAGTCTAGTAATTATGATTAAAATTGTAATTTTAATAGTCACGCGTTCGAATCCATATCCGAGTGAGGAAGAACAAATTTTTCTTTTAACATTATTGTAAGTTGAAAAACATATTAGTTTTTAGCCGAAAGTTAAACAAATAAGAAAACTCAAATATATTACTTCAAAATATGAAAGAACAAATTGAAGTTTGAAAGAGAAAATCTCACTATACACGTGTCATCCAACAAGTGGTTAGGAAGACAAAAAATACTAGTAATAAAACAGCAAATATTAAGTAAGAACACCCTCAAACCATTGTAAATGCAAGCTGGAAAATCCACAAAATCAACGGTTAGATTTCACTGACAGCATCAATTTTCGACGTGGATTCTACACTTAATAGCCTCAATCATTGGCCCTCTCTCGCTACACTTCTCCATTCTCTCTCCTCCATTTCTTTTCATATATATGCTTTGATCTCCACAAGAAAAAAAACCCAAAAGAAAAAAAAAGCAATCTTTGTTTGGTGCACACAAAAAAGATTCCTCCTTTTCCCCTCTTTTCTCTGCAAGATCGAATTATCTTTTCTGGGTTTTGAAGAGAGAGGAAGAACAAGAAAAGGGTTTCTTTTGTTTTTTTGGGAAAAAGAAGAAAAAAAGAATGGTTTTGATGAGAGGTATTCAGTTTACAGAAGAAGAAAAGGTTGAAGAAGGAGATTGGGAAACAGAGAGATAACATTTAGAAGTCCAAATAGCAGAAGTAGATTCAATATTTATAATATATATCTGTATATATAATATAAGAAAATAATCCTCTTCAAGTTTATTTTGATCTGCTTCTGCTGGTAATTTTCATCAATCTTTTACTTTTTTATTACTCGTTTTTCGTTGCTAGTTTAAACTTTTATCGAGTTTGGGATTGTTATTCTATACTTTACCTCAAAATCCGGCTTTTTATGAAAGTTGGAAACTATTTTCATAATAGCTGGATATTTGACTATATATACAAAAACCCATTTGAATTCCTTTGATTAAATCAGATAATTTGATTCGAGATTGTTTGTTTTCTCAATCGAATCGAGCTTTATAGTTATAAATTTCGTGTTCTTTCTCATTTCATAAGAAAAATCTTTTACCGTCAACTTTTTGGGATAACAACTAGAAATCTGACTATTTTGCATTTTTTCACTTAAAAATTTCGGGTTATTTCTCGTTTCATAGGAAAATTTGGCGAATGTCGACAACTATAATCACCGATCCAATGGTAATAACACCACCCGAACCCCAACCAACAACAACAGCAGAAATCGAGTCCGCCAGCTGCGAATGCTGTGGGCTAACCGAAGACTGCACCTTAGCATACATCGAAAGGATTCGAGAGAGATACCAAGGGAAATGGATATGTGGTTTATGTGCAGAGGCCGTTAAAGACGAGATAATAAGAGCAACAACAGATCATGATCAGAGGCTAATAAGCACAGAGGAAGCCATGGCGAAACACATGAGTTTCTGTAAGAAATTCGAGTCGAATTGCCCACCCGTTGACCCGACTATCCATCTGATCTCTGCAATGAGGCAAATTCTGAGGAAGAGTTTGGACTCTCCGAGGTCTGCAAGGTCAACGCCTGCTAGCCCGAGTAGCGATAGAATTCGGGCTCGGGCTGCTGTTCTTACAAGATCTGAGAGCTGTTTTCCTACTTTGTCTGGTTGATTTTGGGGGTTTAATGAATGGGGGAATTCTGAAACCGAACTGAACCGAATTGCTTAAACCGAATTACTAAATCTGGTAAATTGGTGGAAGTAATTCGGTTCAGTTCGATCCGATTAAACCGAATGATCATCTTAGGAAATTTGTTTGATGATGATGGGAAAAGGGGAAAGAATAAGAGGGAATTTTAGTTGTTTAATAGAGTGGTTAAATGTTAATAGATGATATGATTATGAAGCTGCCTTTTTTTCTGGAACTGTTTTGTTTCAGTTGTATCTTGTACAATTGTTTTTTCTAATTTTAGGGTTCATAGCTTCTTTTACTTACAAAAAAAAGTGTATCAATTTGCTCTTTAAACGTCACTGCTCGGTTAATTTTAATTTTTCTATATTTTCTCAAAAACTGGCCATAAGCTGACAATTGACATTAAGGTAGATTAATACATTTAATACGTTAAAACAACTATAAGAGCGTTTTTTAAGAGGCAATAAGTGGATATAAAAGCTTTAATGAGTTGATAAATCAACTTATTGGTTCTATACCCAAAAGTTTCAAAGAAATTAGATGAAAAATTTGTCCTTGTTAACCAAAAGATATTACTATTCAGGTTAGCAGAACCATATTGAACTCGAACATATTAACCGTTTTGTGTGATATGTTGTTTATAGGGTAAAAAAGGTGATCGCGTTGTGGTTAAATATAGTTTTAATTAGAAAAAATTACGAAATTCACAGTGTATTTAAATTTAAAGTGATCATATAGACATGTCATGCATTGTCTATAGATAGTTCAAACTATACACAAACTAGCTCAATATGGAACCAACAGACTAAAATTTTTAGAATCGAATTCCGGTTTAACGTGACATTAACACAAATTATGAGCCCTAAACAAATATAGAAAGGATTAGGATGAGACTAATGGTGGGAGAGGTATCAAATAATTGATACTTTGTTTAGTATTCCCTCCAAGTGTCACTAATGGAATTTCTTTACATGATTGTTGTAAAAACGAAAGATTCTTTTTTATCACGGGTGAACTATTCTATAGCCATATTATATACTACTAAGTGACAATCATTATTCGTTTGTCCATTTGTGTGTCATTCTATGATCCTTCATTTTGCTGGATTTGTTCATTTTTGTCCTCTAATGCCTATTATAGCTTCTCTATAACCATTCTATACTACTTACAATGAGATTTACTACTTTATCAACATGGATTGATTGGATCATGTCCCCCTTTTTTATAACCTTTCTTGGAAAAATGAAATCTTATTGAAATATTACTTATCTGCAGTCCGAGAAACGGATTTTAAGGGGACTTTTAATTAATGGCTCATATTTTTTTTGGAAGTATTAAACTAATTGAGGAATTAAAAGATTGTAGGTTCCAAAACATGGTAAGTCATTGATCGAAGAGTGTCTTTAAAGAAACAGTTTATTCCCAAAACAGTTTATTACTATTCATTAAATTTGTTTTTCATATTTTACTATTCAATTAAATTTGTTTTTCATATTTTTGTATGATTGATTATTGTCCCTCTGTGCCCTCTACTTTAAGATGACCAAATACTTGAAAATTGATGCTCGCTAAATTGAAAGTTCAGTAACTCAGTTGGGATGTTAGGAGAACCATTATTAGGGATCTTTACATTGTTTTTACATTTGACAACAAACTTATCTTTGTCACTTAATTTCGGCGGTGGAGATAATTTCATAGGAAAATAATTAGTAAAAAGAGAATTATAAAATTTTTGGGTTGGTTTATCGCATTTATTATTTAATGCTTTAGCATCCAAATCTTTCTCAGTTGTCAATTGCACCTTCATTTTTTTCTCCTTTGTATTAACTTTTAAGTCGTCTAAAAATTTATCAGTTAAGCTTTCCCTCTTTAATGTTGCAAGAACTCATCTCTTTCAATAAAATCAACGAAATTTTTAGGTTTTTATCTATTGTATAAACTATTTTTTCAATATTCTTATTTAAATAAATTAGTTTACTATCTTCTCTTGTTCAACGATACTATTAGACTTACTATGAAGAAGCAGTGAATTTTTAAGACTATTCTTCATCATTGAGCTACATAAAAATAAACTCTAATGATAATATGAATTAACTTTAACAAAAATATTTTATTTTATAGTGCTCTAAATTTGAAATCCTTTCAAAATTATGAAAAATATATGCACATGTTTTAGTTGACATAAATTGGATTACATTTTTGTGGGAAGTATACTAATTAAACTCTACAATTATTAAGTTGGATTCAAATTCAAATCCAATAACCTTTTATAGTTTTGATTATAAACTATGAAAAACATCTCACAATATAAAAAATATGCACTAATTATATAGACCATGTAATTTCTAATTAGTGTTGAATTAGAAATTTTTTGAATATGCATATGATAAGTTAACATTATAATGTGTAAAGTAGAGATAACCTAACTTGATGTGTTGGACGAGATACAAGCTTCAAACTGTCAATTTTTAGCTTTAATTTTTATCTTCATAAATTATTAAATAACTTCTTTGATTGTAATTATGAAAGTGTAATTTTCCTAAATATTTCCCTAAAATAATGCTACATTTAATTAAGACAGTAAATGTATTTTGTTAGATAGGAAATAAATAATACAGGTAATGTGTATTTTTGAGTTAGGCATTAAATATTTTTTAGATAATGTTACGATACATAGCAATGTTCGTCATGTACCGTAGAATTTTTGCAGTTGGTTAACTATCTACTAGCATATATTTATTATAGG